>WOVY01008766.1:0-10428 GCA_013436015.1 Rhipicephalus annulatus | reverse complement strand
CCTTAACTCGGAAAACTACCTTGGGCGTATGGTCTCACAGTATGTCAGCTCCGAAAGATCTTTGAACAAGACCACCGGACTTGACAGTGTGCCTTGGGGAGACTGGATGATCATCCGTTTACTCGCGAAAAGGCCTTGGGTGCGTGGTCTTCAGTACATCAGCCAGAAAGCCACATGATCCATTCTGAAATTCTTGAAGGCAAACATCACTAAGCGACCCGCCTGTGAAACCCTGGACTTGGCGTGGTGTGCAATGCCTATCTCATCCTCCCTCCTTCTCTCTTTTAACTCCCTCATTCCTTTCCTACGTGTCGGGTAAACAAACTGGACGTAGTCAAGTTAACCTCCATACCTTTTTTTATATTCCTTTTCTTTCTACGACGTCACACCCTCGCACCCCAGGCTTGAGCTCCTTCTTGAATTATTTCAGTGTGTGCAAGGATAGACTAAGGAAAATGAGAGGACTGAAGGCTTTGGCGCCCGAACAGGGTCATGCCTCCTGTAACAACAACAACGTTATATTGTTACCTTCGAGACCTTTAGTGCATGAGCATGGCATATCTCCGAAGTTATGGTCAGGGTGAGCTGCATAAGCAAACAGATGACAAGCCTACATTATGTCTGGAAGTTCGACGCTCTGAATTGATGGGCTTTGCATAGCGCAGCCAATCAATAAAGGAGTTGTGAATGCCCAGGTCCCTGGCACTGTGTGTTAAAAACTCATTCAACTATCGCATTGGTGTGGTTGTTCTGCCCGGAAGTCAGACAACTCGGAAAATCCTCGCTTTTCCCCCGTTAAAGAAAAAAAAACAACGTTTGCCAGTAACTATTGAGAATTCCGAAACACATATTTATATGTCTGTGATTTGTGCGTCCATTCCTGTCCGTTCTCGCTTCTGTGCGCTGAACTCTACAAGCAAATGTTAGTAGTTTATTTTTTTTAGCTGTGACTGTGCATGGGTGCTAATCTAGACATTTTCTGATTCGGCAAACCCCGCCATGGTGGTCTATTGGTGATGGCGCTGAACTGCTTACCTGAAAGTCTAGGAATCGAACCCCGGTCGCGGTGGCTGCATTTCCAATAAAGGCGAAAATGCTTCAGGCCCATGTGCTTAATTTAGGTACACGTTAAGAACCCCACATGGTCGAAATTTCCGGAGCCCTCCACCACGCTGTCTCTTATATTCATATGGTGGTTTTGGGACGTTAAACCAGAACAATTATTATTAACTGCCCTAAAAAATACGCCCTTATGAAATGGGACTATGGTAGAATGTGAGAGGGCCCACAATAACACCTTATTTGTGGCGTTGCATGTTAGTGACGTCACACTGTGCATCACTCCCTCTAGTACCGCGTTGCAGTATTAAGGAGTACTGCAACATATTTGTCTTGAGGTCTGGCTGCTTAGAAACGACGGGCATCAGACTCTACAAACCCGCGGCACCAAGACACGCTCGCGGCCCACGGGCTCCATATAACCCCACAAGCGCTAAGCGCAAGAAGTCCTGTATCACAAAGAAGCACGAAGCATTCAACGAACCGCGCAATAACCGAAAACGACGGCGTGCTCATCGCGAAGCGGCAGAAGAAGAGCGGGAGGGAAGATAATGAAATGAAAGACGCGTGGCGTTATACGAGCAACACCGCGCGTACATGTACGGAGCCCGCTCGAATTAGCGACGAGCGTGCAGCGAAAAACGTATAAAGTGGTGCGAGCCCTCGTGCAGGTCTTCTCGCGTGGTTCGCGATCGGAGCGCCCCTCGCGTCTTTCCTCCGTCGTTGGGCGCTCTTGTTCCGCGTTTGCTGGCTCCACCGAGGCCGCCTTGTAAGCGGTGTATATAGAGCCGTCATGCTTCGTTTTCCGCCCGCGTAGAAGAATATTGCGCGCGTGCCCAGTACGCCGACGCAGATTAGTTGTGGCCCCGTGACGATGCGAACGGCCCCTCCCCCTATTTGGCCGTGTTGTTTTGCCTTCCATTTCTGAGAGTGGTCATACTGAGAGTGGCCTTCCATTTATGGGAGCACGGTCTCTCCTTGGCCCGAGTGTTTATACCGCTGTAAGACGGGCGTGTTTGGTCGCGATCAGGATCAATCCGGATCGGATTTTTTTTATTGCGATCGGCAAGTTGGTCGCTGCTACGTAGCAGCGTGCGCAGGGTTCCTCTTCGGGGAGACGGAGGGGGGGGGGAGAATGTTCGCTGCAGTGTCCTCCTCCCAATGACGGTAATGTATGGGGCTGACTTGGCGCTTTGCGCCCCCTATCTCAACCCTCTCGCCATAATGTCAATGTATGAGGTTGCCTTTGCCAGCGCCTCTCGCCACCTTGCCCTCTTCCTCCCCTTCCCCCTACCCTTTGCGCATGTCTATGCGCAGGGCACAGCCTAATCCGGATCGAGTTTGGTAGAGGTCTGCCAAATCGCGATCACGGAGTCAGAAAGCAATGCGCAGATCGCGGTCATCTTGATCCAGATCGGAACTGATAGCGATTAAAGGTTACCCGTAACAACATCTGATTCAAATCGAGTCCAATCGATCTAGACTCAATCCGGATCGGCCCTGATCGTAATCAAAATTACCCGTGTGAAACGGGTGTTTTATTGTTGCTGGAACACAAATCCTCCTATTCAGTAGGACATCTCCTTCCTTTTTTTTTTTTGGTAAAGTCTGTCACGCATAGTTTGCGGGCGCTTATTGCGCCGTTCAAGAACCATCGGCGTATTGTCGAGGAAAGTCGCCCTCTTCCACTGTGACAGTTTTTGTAGCCTGAGGCGTTAACATAACAAACTAAGCCATACCGAACCGTTTACTTATACATGGTACCAGGTAGGGTGACAATAAGTGGTATCTCAATATATCGACAACATGCTATCGATATGTATATGTTCACATATCTTACGGCTTTCAACATTAGCCCTGTGACTTGAATGACCCACGAACAAATTAAGGCCTTCAGAAACTTCTGGTTATCACATATCTTATATATATATATATATATATATATATATATATATATATATATATATATATATATATATATATAAGGCCGGTCCCACGGCCGAAACGTAAAGAAACCTTTTCGTTTTTCGACGTGTGTCTTCTTTTTATTCATATATATATATATATATATATATATATATATATATATATATATATATATATATATATATATACATGAACTATATAGCATAATTGTAATATATCGACCACATACGCCTTAACTACCTAAGGGAAGCTGGGTTTTTGCCGGGCGTATTGACACACCTTCAGTAGGGTGGCTAGAATGGGGAGGTGTGATGAGCGGGGCGGTTTTCGCTTGTCGGAGAGGGTCACTCGGCGCGCCGATGCCGCAAGGGGCGCTGATGGCAGCGGCGCGGGTAGGGAGCGGCGCACTTCCCTGTGTTTGCTGCAGGTGCGCTGGTATTTTCTTGTACTTGTACTACAAAATTCTTGTACTGCCAAGTCGTGCTTGTCTCCAAAAATACATCAAGGTATGTGACTGTATATGGTGTGCAATACAGATTGTTCCTAATGTTATTTTGTTCACAGGGATTCACTGCTGCTATGGGTTTAATACTAAACTCCTCAGCTGTCTGACTGCCCAAGTTAAAGACCTGGACGAAATAAAGAGGCATGGAAGCATAGTAGTGGACGAGATGAAGCTCTCTGCGCATCTGCACATGAAGTCATCCGCCTATATTGAAGGTTTCGTAGACCTTGGCAAGTTCACCGATGCCGCTGAAAGACAGAAAGAGGCTGACCAGGGGCAGGTCATAATGTTCCAGCCATTTGTGGGGAAATTAACCCAGATCATTGGTAGTAATTTCTAGTAATGCCGAAGCACATTTGTCAAAACATCTTGTAATATTCTGTTTCTCTCAGGTTATTTTCGTCCAGCGGGAACGTGAAAGCCAGGCTACTGACATAAATTTTAATAGAGGCAACGATTCTATGCGAGCAAGTCGGCCTCTACTTGGATTACATTTGCTGTGACGATGCACTATGGAACAGATCCATGTGGAACATCCTTGGAATACGCGCCACCCTAAATGACATTCAGTGCAGAGTCATTCATCCGTGCGACAAACACAGATTTTTGTACTTTATTTCGGATTTCCCTCGCCTGATGAAATGTGTGAGAAACACAATGATGAAGCACGGCTTCAACACCCACAACGGATGGGTAGGCTTGCGCTGATAATTCTGTGGAATTTGTATACGTGATACGTACTGCTCACTGCTGATATTAATGCTTAACAGTTCCTGATGCAACGTGTAAACTTTACAGGCTCACTGGGAGCATGTGTCCGCCGCGTGGGAAGCTTGACAACAGTGCCATCATCTTGAAAGTGGCACCAAAGCTGAATCGATCGCATATCTTCCCAAATGGATTCGAGAAAACGCGAGTGGAATTGACATTTCATGTTTTCAGTCCGCAAGTTACTCGATGTATGGATTTCTACAAAGATCAAATTGAGGCTCGATACGCAAATGTTGGGCTAACAAGACTCGTCATTGGTCTCATGGCGGAATCGATTGAGGTTATGACGTCCACATTCCCAGCTGAAGCTTCACGGTAAAAGTGAATTATTTGCCTTGTCAATAATTTGGCCAGGCATCAATTTTTCTACGCTTCATCCACTTTGTATCAGACTTCATAGCCAAAAGGAAGCTGTGCTAGACCAGGCACTCAAGTTCCTTTATTGTGGGAAGCTCATGCAAAATGGCTTGGCTTTCTAACCAAAAGTACCGCGGTGGGATTGCGTGGGACCTTGTAAAGTACGAAGCACCTCCTGAAGTACCTGACTAAGGAAGTTCATTTCAAATACATTATGACTGCTCACCTAAGCCAAGACTGCCTTGAGCACTGTTTTGGAATTGTGCGGCAGGCAGGCGGTGGCAATGATCACCCCATCCCTGCACAGTATGTTGTCATCATGAGGTATATAAATATCAATTTTCACACGTAATGTTGCCTGTAGTGTAAACATGTTACATATCTCTCTACATTTGACTGCTGTTGAGGGTAAGTTATGCATTGTTTCTTTATAGATGTCTTAGCTTCTGTAGCCTGGTGAAGAGTCCCAAGGGCGGCAACGTGGCTGACGGAGTGGTGGAGTCTCTTTTGTCGGTAGAAGAAATGATGCATGAAACGGAAGATGGTGAAAAAAGACAATGAAAGACTTCTATCTGATGCTGTAGGATTGTCGATAGATCATGCATCGTACACTGCTGAGCAAAGTGACTCCCACCTTGTACAATATGTCGCAGGTTACGTTGCGAGAAAGCGTATACTTAGCAATAATTGTGATGAGTGCAAGAACGCCTGTCTTGTCTCGAGAGAAAGTGTGCCAGGAAATCTCCCAGCCCAGGCAAGCAAGCTGTGGGATCTCGCGGACTTTTGTATCCATCGAATTCCCTTTATACCCTCATCCTGAACCTTGAGGACAAAATCACTCTTTTCTTGAGCTCAGCACGTCTTCACGCCAAGTCAGCCATAGAGATGCTGAAGGGGATTGGCGAGACACATCAAATTGGCTGCCCAAAGCATGGTGCTCTCTTGACCAAAAGTGTGGCACGATTTTATTGCCTCACTCGTGTCCACTTTTTTTGAAAGGCATGAACCAAAAAGAAGACGAAAAGAAAGGGCAGAGAGTTAAGCCACGCGTACTCTAGTGGCAGAGCATGAATACCTAGGCATGCATGAAAAAAAGTTATGTTTTTGTTAAAAAAGTGTCTCCTATATTTCTGCTGCTGGGGACAATTCTCGAGTCACAGGCTTCGCGGCATACGTAAGTTTTAGCGCTCTTATAGAGTTACTCGTCTAAGTTAATGAGCAATTGTAGGCTGCTAAAACTTCTACGTTCGGGAACCGATAATTGAATGCCATGTGAGAATTTAAGCTGCGACTCGCACAAGATTATGGGTTCACGGCGGAACAGCAAAACGATGCTCTTGTACCGACGTTTCTGCTCGTGGATGAAGGAACTTAACATGTTCTAAGCAATATGAAGTCTTCCAGTAATCGCAACGTCTCGTAACACCCGTGCAGTTCTGCCGTTAGTAACCGAAATATTACGAAATCCACAAAAGTTGGTGTCAGGTCTCGCTCATATGCCTTCTCGAGAATTGTTTTTAGAGGCGAGAAAATAAAGAGATACTTCAGTCACGCAAGGCATTACGTGGCTTAAGCTCCATGTATTGTCGTACATTGGCTCATTAAAAAAGGTTTTTACCCAAAATAGGCGACCGCCATATAGCGTGAGAGCAGGCCCGTAGCAAGAAATTTTTTCGGAGGAGGGGGCACTTGCTAAAAACTAGGGAGAAATAGGCCCTTGCCCCCCCCCCCAGCTACGCGCCTGCGTCTAACTGCGCGAGAGAGATTTCTGCGGAGAGTAGCGCGCGCTCATTCGTATGCCGCCTGCGCAAGGGTACCCGCGCTTCTGCGTGCAGCGCTCCAAGCGGCATCGGCGCGCTCTGGGGACAGGTTTCAGCGGCCGCTTTTCCCACCTCCTCATTCTAGCCACCCTACCTTCAGCCCAATTTTCTCAGTATACAGTGTTCTCTGTACACCGGAACGATTTTTTTTAAATTCCTATTGACCTGGCCGAGATCGACAGGGGGACGGCTGAAACAGCTTTCATAAATTGAACAACTATAAAAGTGAAACGAACAGTGTTCAAAGTTGTTCTGCCTAAAGTATGCCCATTAAGGGAGAAATGCTTTAGGGGTGAGGTGAGGTAACCCGTCGTGGTAACTTAAACGCGTCCCGAAGTTAGGCTCGAGGGCTGATGCAGTCGGGGGTCTGCCGATACGAACGAAGGAAGCCAAAGTCTCGTCGAGGAGAGTATCCGGAGCTGACAACACAGACGTTTATTTACATTTATTACAGGTTCAAGGTATAGTGTGATTACAGGATTCATGGTAGAATCATGGAAGCTCTCGATAGAAGCTTTATGGGAGCTCCTGGTAGCTTGTCTGGAGCCTGTCGACACTCGCATTTGATGCCCTGGTCTTCCCAGGATTCCCTGCAGGAAAAAATAATTGAGGCCGGGACAGTCCAATGAAACTGTTAGCTTCACCTCCGCCCCCACAAGTGGGGGAAGGTGAAACACCCCGCCTCCTTCCCACCAACCCAGGAAAGAGGGAAGAGGCACGCCCCGTTCGTCCCATGGCGAGGGAGAAAGCACTACTCGATACACAATGCGCATGACACAGCACAGAACGAAGACCTTGGGTCCTACGTGCAGATCAACTCGTGTATTCGGGTGCAGCGTTGACTCATCGACGTGGTCAGCGGCATCGGGCAGGCCACGGCTTGTGGAAAACTGTCCGCCATCAAGGCACGTATAGGACATGAAAAACGTATCCGCAGACGGAATCCAAACAAAATGCCAATTGTTCGGCACGTCTCGAGCGTGTAGAACGAAGCAAGCAGCTACAGAAAAAAAATTCCAGCCAATGAAATAACGAACACGGGAAACGAAAAAGGAGACAGGAAAGCGGATCCTTCTTCGTTTCCCACTGTTTTTTTTTTTATTGACTGCCCAACAACGGGTGTTATTAAAGCAAACAGACTCGACTGCCGGCAGCACTTCGTAAGCTATCACTCGGTCGGGCGGGTTCAAGGGTTTTACGACGGGCGCCGATGGCCCTCGACAACTCGATGAACGACTTTCGTGATGTCGCCGCTCTTGGCGCATCTCTGCTGAGAGCGCTGATCCGAAAGAAAATCGGGGTAGGCTCAGCCGCAATGTCTCACGTGGTCGAGCGGCGCCAAGCCAGGGAGGCCGATCATATCAGGGAAAAGATCAGTTCACATCAACTAAAGATACTATTCCCGGCCTTTGCAGCTGCATTTTGATGCGGGCGAAAATGCAAGAAACAAACGTGTACCTGGGTTTAGGTGCACGCTCAAGAAACCCATGTGTATAAAATTTGATACGGAGTCTTCCACTAAAGCGTGCTCACTTTATTTAATAGAGAATAAAGATAAATGTAGGAGTTCTAACCCTTTCTTGGCGATAACTTCTCCTTCGCACTTCATTGTTAAGGTAAATATAAAAGTTAAGAAGAATGTAGTCTCGCGAGTGTTTAGTTTGAAAGCTCTCGTTTTACCGCAGCCCGGTAATGTTTCACATGCACAAGCACGAAGCACACTCTGACAAAGATTACTCAATAATCATCACAAATGTCAGCGTCTTAAAAGAGCGAGAACAATAAGAAAACGTTGAAGAACATTCATGCTTTTTGCTTATATCGTTGCTGTGGCACGTGAATGACCCAAAATTTTATTACTTTTTTTCCGTTTGCTGTAAAGAGCAGCAACGTGGGGCTAGTCACATTTGCCTAGATCTCATTCGTGTTCAGCACAAGGAAGCCTGTACTTGTTCACGAAAATGCCTTACGTTAGAATTTTTCGTAACACATATTTTCTGTCGATTCTTGTGCTTGGCATCATAAATGGCGAAGCTGGCTGAGAAATGTCAGAGAGTGATTGTGAATGAAATGCTTTATGATACTTTTCACAGAACCACAATCGCGCGGTTCCTTTTCACATGTTTCCTCATCATTGATTGATATGTGGGGTTTAACGTCCCAAAACCACCATATGATTATGAGAGACGCCGTAGTAGAAGGCTCCGTAAATTTCGACCACCTGGGGTTCTTAAACGTGCACCTAAATCTTGGCACACGGGCCTACAACCTTTCTGCCTCTATCGGAAATGCAGCCGCCACAGCCGGGATTCGATCCCGCCATCTGCGGGTCAGCAGTCGAGTACCTTAGCCGCTAGACCACCGCGGCGGGGCACATGTTTCCTCATCATGAAGCGTCCCACTGGTATTGTCACAGATGAGAGGAAAGAATAATGTTTAAAGAAAGACGGGAAGGCTAACCAGGGCTGAGCCCGGTAGGCTGGAGAGGGGGAACAAAAGTTGGAGAGGAGCAGAAAAAAATCACAGCATTCGACGGAGTCAATGATGATGAGTGGGGCGAAGCGGCCTCCAGCCCATCCGTCCGTTCGTTCTAGCTTCCGTCCGTCCGCGTGACCATCCATGCGCCCGTCCGTCTGTCCGTCAGTACATATGTCCATCCGTCTGTACATCCATTCGTGCGTCCATCTGTTCGTCCGTCTGCTAGTCTGCCTGGCCATCCGTCCATGCGTCCATCTGTGCGTCCATCTAGTGAACACTTTGAGCATCGCCATCTCGCATCTGGCATCCCCTGTGGCACATACCCACTCTAGAGCGGGTATGTATCAAGCGTGTCACGCCGACGGACAGGGACATTGCTCGACCCTGCTTCGGTCATAAAAAATTATGAACCATATCTCCGAAGGAAACCCTGATGGAATGCGAAGCAGTAGCGGTGCGGACGGCGTTGACCCAGTTGAAGCGGGCGTCGACGTGGATGCTGGAAGAACGGTTTGATGAGAACCTCGCTGTAGCGTTTACTCGAGTGAACGTTTCTTTAAAACGCAAAGATACGAGAGGCGGGTTGGGTTTCCTTCAAGTTTCATCGCTGAACTGTTCTCTCGATGTGCGCTCGAACGTTGCGAGCCTTGGAGAGGGTGAAGCGAGCAAGATGACACGCGGCGAGGGGTGACAGGCTAGGGAGACAGTGTAGTCAACGCGCGCGCACTGCGAGGGAAGGCGCGACCTACTTGTTGGCACCGACCCAACAATTGCGACCTACTTGGCACCGTTCCAACACCTGTGGCCAGGGAACTGTGGTGTGGACGGAGGGACAGTGTTACAAAGTCTAGTCAAGGAGCTGCTTCGCATCTAAAAAGCACTGTAGCTGTCTGTGCAACAGCAGTTGTGCGCCTGACATCACAGACGGTGGCTCTGAATTATGTCAGCGCCACGTAAGATGCCAAACTTCTGCAGTTACACTGTTCATTCAGAACGCAACGCCCAAGCCGCTCACAGGAGCCAGGAATTTTTCTGCAGATGTGAGGCGCGTACTTTGCGAACGCAAACACACACACAAACACACACACACACACACACACACACACACACACACACACACACACACACACACACACTTATCTAGCGGCTAACCGGCCATCGTATAGCGAGATCGTCTCTCCATTCGCTACAACCAAGGAGTCACGTTAGAGCTTATGTCGCTAAGACGCGGGAGCAAGTATATTCCTATGTTGTAAGGGGATCGTTACAAAACAGGTCGAACTGATTCGCCAAAGCCGGAGGAAGCGACGTGCTATCGACGTCGAAAAACACCGTCACCTTCGAGCTGAACCGCAACGAAGAAAGGGCGAAGCAAAAACGAAGTACACACGCACAAAAAAGAAGAGATGCGTCTGGCAAGCCTTGCCGTACAAATGCGCGATTACCCAAGGAGAGCCTGCGGCCATGCAGACCGACCGGGCGTACTACGTGGCAGGTACCGGCGCGGTTTTT
>WOVY01008764.1:0-12893 GCA_013436015.1 Rhipicephalus annulatus | reverse complement strand
TTTTTTTAGGAAATGGACTTACCGTAAGTGGAGTCTTAATGGCGAAATTAAAAATACTTCATTCTGTGTGCACACCCTAGCATAGTACATCATGTGAAGAAGTTGGCAGGATCCGCTTCAGTGACCATAGAGGGTTAAGGTCTCGAATTGGCATAGACGAAAAAGGAACGGCAGACACTCGCACGCGAGGGGAGGACGAGGGAGGACGCTCGCTTGCTTACTCTGGGGGTTTGGCTGAAATCTGAGTAGCCACTACTGAATTTCTTCTTGGATAAGCGTATCTAAAGCCTTAGCATTGATTAGCTAGTACCCTTCTGGCTAGTCAATCCAGACAGATGCCGCTTTCTTCGCCTGGACCAGGGACTTATCTCTGGTCTGCTTCTCTTTCACCGCAGGAGCTACCAGTGGACCAGTTCCTACGCAATGGCGTCGCTTCCGTTCCTGTGGCCCTAGTCCCAAGCAACGACGGAGTCATTAAGATGAAAAACCCTAAAGTGATCCAGTCGGAACTCAAAGCAGCGACAACTCACTATCACACCATCACAGAGGTCCGGCAGTTTGGCAAGGGAGGCATTGTCTGCTTTTCTCCTGACCAGCTCTGTGTCAAAGACTTACTTAAATGCTCGATGTTCGCTACCAATCCGGTGAGCGCCTTCATTCCTCCTCACCTAGCATGCGTCAGAGGTATTGTCCGAGGCGTAGACATCAACATGACTCCAGCTGAGGTCCTAGAGATGTTCTCTGAGGCAGGTGCAATTGCAGTTTATAGATGCTCACGAGTTGTAGAACAGACAAAGATCCCTACTGAGTCTGTAATTGTCACATTTGCCGGGTCGATTCGCCCCACTGAAATCAAGGCGTGGCCTTTAATATTCAGAGTCGAACAACTGTCACCTCGTCCCCTCCAGTGTCAGAAATGTTGGCGCTATGGACACACTTTAAAAGGATGTAGGTCAGCTCCCAGATGCCGAAAATGTGGTGAGGCACATACTGCAAATGAATGCAATTGTACTGAAGAAAAGTGTTGTCTTTGTCATGAGCAGCACTGCGCAGATAACGCTAATTGCTCAGCCAAAGCGCGGGAGACTCAAATTATGGAAATTGTTGATCGCAGACGCTGTTCACGAAAAGACGCCATCGCTGAAATTCAGGCAAGAACCCAGGGATATGCTGGTGTTGCAGCCCGACATAATGCAACTTTAGAAGCTTCTCTTTCAGTGTCCATTGCAGACATGATTGAAAAAGCGATGGAGAAAGCTATAGATCGCCTGGCCACCACCCTTTGTGACTCCTTATCTCATATTGTAGCCACTCAGTTGACGCAAATATATGGGCCACCAAGAGATATGAAGGATACTTCCCAAGACAACGTAACTCTCCCACCAAGTGAAGCAGACGCAGAGTCATCTCCTTCAGAAGTACAGGCTGCAGGGCCCTCTTGTACAGACAACCAGAGGATAAGTGAAGACATACTAGAGGATGGTCAGGATTCTGATGATATGGACATGGACATCAAATCCCTAAAGCGCACTCGATCCCCTGTCTCCAAAAATACTGGCTCTTCAAAACATTCAAAAAACAAAAAATACCAGAAGGAGAACCTATCGAAGAGCGATTTTCTTAAAGACAGCATTTTAGATAAGGTAGTTGCCGAAACAATTCTGTCAAAATGATAGGTTCTATCAAAATTCTTCATTGGAACTGCCGATCTATTCATTCAGCTAGTACAGATTTATTGTATTTATCTTGTAAATTCAATCCAGACATTATTGCACTGCAAGAAACGTGGCTGTCAGCACATAATTCGTTTTACCTACCTAATTTCCGGTCTTTTCGCCTGGATCGCCCATCCAAAGGTGGAGGTTTAGCGTTCTTTGTCAATAATAAAATTAGTTCAAAGATCAAAACTTCGTACAAACGTATATCCCCCGAATGTGAAATTTTCGCTTTAGACATCACCTTGCCTGGATGCTCTCCCTTCTCTCTAGTAAATCTTTACTTTCCTCTGGGTGTACAAGACACGCGATGTTTAGACATGGCTGTTAATTCGTGGTGCACAGAAAAATTATGGTTGGAGATTTTAATTCTCACCACACTAGTTGGGGTTTTAGGACTGATCAATGTGGACAACGCTTGTGGGACTGGTCTATAGACCATAATTTATCATGCCTCAACGCTAGAACTCCCACATTTATCCGAGACCGATCCCGCTCTGCCTTAGATTTGAGTTTTATAAGCTCGGGTATTTCTAGCATATCTTGGACTACTCTAGACTGCGCCACCAACAGTGACCACTTACCAGTACTGTTTGAAATTTCTTGCCCCATTATTCCATCTTGCTCCCAAGCTCGAACCTTTATCAATTATTCCAAATTTAAAAATGACCTAGAAGTTGCTTTGACTACTCCCACTGAAGACAACGATGAAAATAAAGCCATGAAATTAAGTGCGGTAATTAAAAGAACGTTCAAAAAAGCAGAATTTTCTATTGAGTCTGATACGAGAAAGCCTTGTAGCCAGTGGTGGAATTCTGAGTGCTCTCGTGATCATAGACGACGACAAGCAGCTTGGAAGCAGCTAATTCATAATCAGTCCCCCAAAAATTGGGCAGATTACAAGTTTATTGCTGCTACATTTAAGCGCACCGTGGCTAAAGCTAAAGAAGACTATGACAAAAAACATTTCGACTTTCTTTCCAAACCTAGAAATAAGAAAGCGTTATTCCGATATATGAGATCGCGCAAAATTCTGCCGTCTCTAGCTAACTCTGATTATGACAGGTTATCGACGGAAGAAATGACTAATTCGTTAGAGGCAATCGGAAGAGGTCTAGCTAACAGATTTTCGTCGACTTTGACAATCAACTGGCAAAAGTCCTCTATAAAGACTGACTACGAAAAAGTGACATTGTCCGAAATGTCAAGCGTAATTAGAAACTTACCCTCTTCGGCTCCTGGTCCTGGCGGTATAACAGTTCCTATGATTAAAATTTTATTCCAGATATCACCCGGCGACGTCCTCAACCTTATAAACTATTCCTTAAGCAATGCCTGGATACCACATGACTGGAAAATAGCTAGAGTGATTCCCATATTAAAAAAACAAGGGTCAGGTTTTAACATTGACAACATCAGACCAATCTCTCTAACATCTCACCTGATCAAAATTATAGAGAGAGTTCTCAATAATAGAATAAAAGTTTGGATGGCTGACAAGCTAATATTGAAACCATTTCAAATAGGTTTTCGTAGCGAATGCTCAATTTGGTGTGCTCATGCCGACTTAGAGAGCCGAATACAGCTTGCCCGAAAAAGACGACAATACGCGGTACTAGTAACACTAGACATAGCTAAAGCTTATGATAGCGTTGAGCACTCAATTTTATTGAATTCGTTACACGAATGTGACTTTCCGCGATATATTGTTGATTGGGTAGCAGAGTTTCTAAAATCGAGAGAATTTTATTGTGCAAAGGATGGATGTCACTCATCTAAATTCAAACAGCAACGTGGAGTACCTCAAGGGGCGGTCCTATCTCCGCTGTTATTCAATGTGTTGATGAGCTCAATTCCCATTGAACGAGATATCACTGTCTACATTTATGCAGACGACATTGCATTTTTCGTTGCAGACAGTGACATTTATTCTTTGCATCAAAAATTGCAAAAGTACATGTATTCTCTTGAAATTTGGCTGCATTCAATTTCATTGTCTCTAAACATCAGTAAAAGTGCGCTCCTGGTGTTCCCTATAGCAGATTCTATTCAAATTTCAGTACTTTATAATCAGGAACCGATTCCACAAGTAGAGTCTATCAAATATTTGGGCATTATTTATAACGAGAAACTTAACTGGAGCCCTCACATAGACTATATCGTGGCAAAGGCACAACGAGCTTCAGGCTTATTGCGAAGGTTGAGCAACAGAAAATATGGGTTACGTAGACACACCTTATTAATGATATATAAAATGTACATGCGCCCAATACTAGAATTTGGGTGTATATTATTTTCGGGTGGCCCTACGTACAAAATTAAACCGTTAGTTCTATTAGAGCGAGAAGCGTTACGTTTGTGTTTGCGACTCCCCAGGTATGTCGCTATTAATGTACTATATCAGGAAGCTCGCATACCAACTATTCTTTGCCGATTCCGTATCCTAACTGTACAAACATACTTGAAATTTTACGGCTTATCAGCGAGACGGTCTGCATATGCCTTTATTAGTGACCCCGACGCCTTCTTCCTCGCTCACTGGCCACGCTTTCGTACTCCCCAGATTATTTTTGTACAAAAGAAACTGGAAAGCATAAAGGTGGATATCAGATCGGTAATTGGAACCAAAGCATTAAATCACAATATTACGATAGAATGTGATGAAATTTTTCCCCCACTATCTAAGTTTCAATCTTCGAGTTACTTAAATGACAGGTTAGAAGACTACATAGCTCATGCGGAAATAAAGAACATAATAGCCACAGACGCTTCTGTGAATAAAGAAAAGGCAGCAGTAGGAATCGTCTCAGATTACCTCGGTTGGTCATTCTCGGTAAGACTACCAGACTTCACTCCGGTTTTCGAAGCTGAGCTCTTGGCTATTATTTTAGCGCTACGAAAACTTCCTTCAAACGAAGAGAGTGCAATGATAATTACTGATTCTCTTTCGCTGTGTACTACTCTCACAGCTTCAGAACAATCAAGAGCTCTAGCGACATTACAAACATTAGTTCCACCTCATGTGAAGTTCCTGAAGTTAGTCTGGGTCCCGGGACACTGTGGCATACGGTTGAATGAAATGGCCGATTCACTATCTCGAGCCACACTTGATGGCCCTGTGATCTCGGTACTACCAGAATCGGAACACATAGTGTCGATCAGATATAGAAAATTGGCTATTTATACGGATATTATGGAAAATTATTACTAAATATACGGACTATCAGCACCTAACATATCCCTGGAAACCTCAGTGGAGTCAATCTAAAAAGTTAGAAGTTATTTTAACCAAATTTCGATGTCGTGTCCCTCCATTAAACTTTTACTTGCACAGAGCTGGTCTGGCGATATCCCCCCTGTGTCCATTCTGTGAAGAAACGGAAACAATAGAGCATTACTTTATAACATGTAAAAACTATTCATTAATTAGGAAAAGACTTTTAATTGTTCCGTTTCACGCAGTAGGTTTAAATTTAACTGCAGATAATGTTCTAAGTTTCGGTGCCTTTAGCTTGGGACATTGCCACAGGAGCGTATTCGATGCTGTATGCAATTTCATTCGAGAATCAAAGCGCATGTCATAATAATGCCTGCTTAAATATATTTCTGACGACACTTGTCTAATTTTGAATGAAATTTGCATATTCATTTGATTGTGACCGGGTGAGATAAGCTCGATTGTCTGGTCTACTCAAAATTTCTGTCTTCCACTGTAGTATTACCTCACCTTTTCTCTTCTTGATTCAATCTTCAATTATTTGTTTAGTTTAATATTCTTTTTCTAGTTAATTATTATTTTCTATTATATCATTAGTTTTTCATTTAGGATAAACCTTTTAATATATCTCATATAGGCTACTTCTAGATTTCATGGCCAATCCCCCATAGTGGGTATGTGCCAGTGCGAAGGGGCAACAACAACAACAACACTCGCACGAAAGAAGCCAATTAATGAGCTTGCCAGGCATGTTGTTGGGCTATTGCGTTGATGGTATCGTGAACGTTTAAAGTATCCTCTCTTGGTTCACATCTATACATAGTAGGTTACTTGTTATTTCTTCTATACCGCATGTCTCATCATTAATACTAGAGAAGCAAAGTTTGTCCGAGCGAGAAAGTTTTGTTTTGCGAACTTTGGTTTTTGTCAGACCGCGTAGCAAAAATCTGACCCGGTGGCGTCATTATTGGCGCAAAGCTTATGTGCCCGTTCCTTTGCTGAGCACCGTTACCAGCTGTGCCTAGGTGTAACTCAGTGAGCGAGTGCAGCAAGAAGGCTACCTGCTCGAGCGCCTTGAGACACGCGGATCATCTCTTGCTCGCGGGTACGTCACGCGTCCGGCGTCCGCACTCACACTACGCATGCGCAACTCTCCTCCTTTCATCTCTCCAACAGCAGCCAGTTACTCTCTCCTCTTCTCTTCTACCACATGCTTCCGTTCGCTTTCCCCTTGCGCATGCGCTTTCTCTCCTCTCTAATGCTTCCCCTCTCTTGCCTCACAACGCCGACGCAGGGAGCGTCTGATAACCTACGTTCGCTCCCCCTCTCCTCTCGGCATTCCTCTCCGGGGCGTCTCGCAATACTGACGCAAGCAGCGTGTGCTAAGGAGTTTCTAGATCGAAAAAACCGGCTGTTCGCGCTGCACAACTACAATGCTCCGCATCACCCCATGATGCCATTCGTGTACATGGTGTAATATTTATTTATTTTTTGCAGACGCCAACTGGTTTACACTGAGACCATTGCCGCTGAAATGGACAATAGGAATTAAATAAAAACTAGCGACAAAACTGATAGCAGTTTTTAAAGTAAAAACAAAATAAATCTTCGTACCTAACTGCATGTGTTCCAATCGGTGAAGCAAATATAAGATGAACAGAAAAAATACACCAATAACTAAATTCCAAAGAACATTTCAAAAAGTAACAAAAGCTAAATATAAGTAGTATTCTGTGTTCATTGACATGCACGCATGTTAAAAATGCTTCGCGTCTGTATATTCGACAAATTAGAACACGTGCAGAAATGTGCTCGCATTTGGCGTTAGCGAGTATCGTAAAATCGTTCATTTTCGTATCTTCTTTCAGTGTCTTTCAACGTGGACGCCAGGCGCAAGCTCGAGGAATCGCAACCACATGGTAAGAAAGCGTTCAGTGCGCAGGCGACATTAGGAGCCGCCCCATGAGCTTCTTACGATTTGTAAGCGCATACGCATCCTGTTTCACACACGTTTGCGCAATCACTGGTGGCTTAGGTTAGTCCTACGCTCCTCAAATACGTCTTGTATATTATTGCATGCAACTATATTTCCATATATTCTACCAGCGATTTTGGCAGCCTAAAGGTTTATTCTTTTTTGTTTTTGCAAATGCACAACCACAAGCAACAGTTGTAACATAACTCTTTCACATGGTGCAAGAATGCTTTAGGTGAGCGAACGCCGCAAAGTGAGCGCTTGGAGGGAAGGGACCGATCATTTTCTCGTTCTCGGCGTGCCGATAAATGGCTCGCCGGACTGAGGACCATGGCGGGCTGCTGGCAAATTCCACAAAGCACATCCGGCACGTGGGCGACGGTTTCCAAACCTGAGAAAACCGGGTAATCCCGTTAGAGTGTACTATAAGTTTCCCTTCTATTGCACTGTAATCACGTGATATCAACCACGCGACACGCATAAAGTGGTGGTGCGAAAGAAGGGGTGGTAAGGGAGGAGGTTGACGGTGCGGCGAGGGTGTTGTGACGACGATAATTTAGCACCGCTACTTTCCTACATCACGGTCTTTCCTACACCGAGAAGGGAGAAGGGGAAGTCGGGGCAAAGTTTGTAGCGCCATCTCCCAGGCTCCTATCGAAGTAGAACATTTTCGGACAGCGGATAGTCCCGGCGCTCACTCACCTAAAGTATTCTTGCACCGTGCTCTTTCACCGTACAGAACCCGTGAATGGCTCTGAATTTCGTGGGACGATCGGCCCCCGATTCAACTGAGCTTGTCTTTCGCAGTGAACCCATTCGCCTGTTACATGCCACCTGACCAAGGACCATGCCGTGCGTCCATCCCTCGCTATTACTTCGACAACGACACGCAAACGTGCAAGGAGTTCACCTACGGAGGCTGCGAGGGAAACGCGAACAACTACGAAACGGTTGAGCAGTGCAAAGCCAGCTGCAAACGTGAGTAGCCCAAGTTGCGAGTATCAGCAGGTATGCTAGTATACTCGGCGACTACTTTTGTTGGCACTGAAGGGAAAGCTACGGAGGCGGAGCTTCTGCACATGTAGCACTACGCGAAGTAGTCAGTTTTGGCACGCGTCTCGTAACGGTATGGAAAGTAACAGGGTCGCACCATCAGCGTTTCGTGTAGACCCAGACGCCGCTTAGCGTTTGAGGTGCATGTAAAATGGGGGGCACTTTCTCGCGCGTCCAAAAAACGCGAAGCCACAACGTATACATTAAAGTATATACGACTATTTTAGTGGTGGGAGCTGCATCCTGTCTCAAATAGCTCCACGTAGAAAATAAAGTGTGTATGTGTGAATTTCTCGGTGAAAATATGGGCGCTGTTGTGGAACTACAATCATGACGCTAAGATGTCTGTGATTTCGCTCTGTAGTTTTTGCTCCAATGCAAAGTTTTGCTTTAAGTAAAGTACAAAACCTGGGCTCTCGTGCGGGCAGATTTGAGCAAGCTTAGCTCAGCATACATTGGCTTATTTATTTTTCTTCTAGTACAAGCGCCTCTTCATCAACATTACTTGCATAAGCTACGAAAAGAGATGCATCAAAATAACACGGTGTGTTTTATACGTTACTTTCTTCAAGATTTGTGCAGTTTTTGTGATTTGTGCTAAAAATCTTCAGTATGTTTAACTAGCAAGCCAACGTCAAGCTTTCCTCAGTCCATTTCTCTGTCGCCAGTTCATTCTTTCTGCCTGCAAATGTTCCTGAATTTGTTGAGTCAGTTACACTTTTTTTCTTGGACAGCGTTTTCTTTTAACAGGAGGCGATGTTTTAGCTGTAGTCATCACCATATTCATTGCTATATTAAATTTGCAATTAAATGTCCCCTTTCAGAGTATCCACAAGGGTATGCGAATACGAACACGTGAAAACACAGAAAATAGTTACATGCCATTTTTGCTCAAAAAGAGTGCTAGAGAAGATCAAGGGACATGAATGACACTGCACTCAGCACCTTTGTTTGTGGAAACGGTAAAAACTCTTGGGATGCTGAATTCTGACGCAACAACTAATGTACCTCTCTGGAAACAGAAGAAGAAATCACATCCATTGGCTTAGTCAAGTTCCGCCGCAGTGCAAGAGGCAGAAGTAAATACTGTAGGGAGAAAATGTTCAAGGCGAAATTCAGGTGAAAACAATTCTGTGCACATATCACTTTAGTTGTGTGCCTTAACCGGTGCAAAATATTCTGTCAACGTTTGTACAATGCTTGCGTGTTTCTTGACCTTGTCAATAATGTGGTTAGGACGCATTTGATATGCATCTGTTTTAGTATAAGCACCAAGTATCCCTGTCCGCCATTATAGTTTCATTACACAGCTATTGTTACAAGACATTTATTAAATATAATGTAATACGCCGTCACTTAACAGACATGCACGTTATAAGGACTGTCATAAACGATTGCTTCCCGAATAACTTCCAAGACGCCCCTTACAGAGTCCAAGTCATTTTGTACTTCGCAAGCCTGTGATCATACGTTCTGGAGGAAAAAGCGGTTTTAAGGTACGAAAACTTGTGGAAGTACTGAGCTGGCGTTACCAATAACGTTTGGTGCCAGGATTAAAAGACAACCCGTTGAGTCGAAACTTTCTTTCATCGTGCCCCGCCGCGGTGGTCTAGTGGCTAAGGTACTCGGCTGCTGACCCGCAGGTCGCGGGATCGAATCCCGGCTTCGGCGGATGCATTTCCGATGGAGGCGGAAATGCTGTAGGCCCGTGTGCTCAGATTCGGGTGCACGTTAGAGTACCCCAGATGGTTGAAATTTCGGAACCCTCCACTACGGCGTCTCTCATACACATATGGTGGTTTTGGAACGTTAATCCCCACATATATATCAACTTTCTTTGATCGTGGTGTCATACCTTCTTCAATGATCTTTACAATTTCATGACAAACTTTTGACCTGCTTAGGCGACGAAAAGCTTAATAGCAAGGCTAATATTCATTATTCAGTTTCAGTTGTCTATGCTAGCTATTAGCTGAGGAAGTATGTATTAGACACTGTGGCACGCCATCCCTGCCTTTTGTTTGTAGCGATTGCTTGAAGCTGCGTATTCGACTGAGTAATTGAACGCATTAGCAAAAGGAAGGTCTTACGCTGAAATAGTGTTCACGAGCAAACTTGTCCTCATTCACAAAAGACCATTAGCAAACGCGCCTACTCAGTGATAAAGAATAATTAAAAAAAACAAAGCTTCGCACATCCCCTGTTTCACGGTAGTTAACAGACTTGCTACGTGCTGACCCGGACACGGGTTCGGTGATACCAGCAATGACGCCAAACTGTGGTTGAAGCAAATTGATTTAGGCCCTAAGTACGCATCGAAAGCAAAACGTGGACCTCTCAGCACCTTCACATATTGTCTAAGCTTTCCCATCCCAGTTTGCCGTCCTATTGAAGTGCATCTCTAAGCTTGGGTGCGCTCTGTTTTCGCAGCTGAGACCGAGTACGAAGCCAAATGTCTCGCCAGGCCCGAGAGCGGGCCGTGCATGGCGTACATCCCTATGTGGGCCTACGACGCCAAGCTGGGCAAGTGCGTGGAATTTATATACGGCGGCTGTGACGGCAACGACAACAAGTACCCCACAAAGGAAAAGTGCCTGAACACCTGCAAGAAATCAACCCCAGGTAATGTGTCTGTACAAAGTATGCGTAAATTTCATTTGTATATCGGCTACTGACCCGCAGGGCGCGGGTTCAAATCCCGGCTGCGGTGGCTACATTTCCGATGGAGGCAAAAATGTTGTATGCCCGTGTGCTCAGATTTGGGTGCACGTTAAAGAACCCCAGGTAGTCGAAATTTCCGGAGCCCTCCACTACGGCGTCTCGCATAATCATATAGTGGTTTTGGTACGTTAAACCCCACATATCAAAGAATCAATTAAACTCATTTGTATATTATATAATATGAGTCTCACTGACATAAAAGCTCAATGGGGCTCATTCTTATGAAAAGAAAAATTACCCGTCACGGTGTGAGGTCGTGGGATCGAATCCCGGCCACGGCGGCTGAATTTCCGATGGAGGCGAAAATGCTTGAGGCCCGTGTTAGATTTGAGTGCAAGGTAAAGAACCACTGGTGGTCGAAATTGCCAGTGCCCTTCACTAAGGCATCTCTCATAATCATATGGTGGTTTTTGAACATTATACCCGAATAATTATCAATATTATTATGCGAAACTGTACTCATTCCTACAATCAACGTTAATGAACTGAAGTTATGAGTGTTCGTTGCGCTATCCTAGCATTGGTACTTTCTTGCCACAAAGTGGGTAATACCTCAATGTACGAAGTAAAATTATATCCAACCCATTTTCATAATTAAAAAAGTTTTTACTTACAAGCTCAACCTGCACAATAACAAAGCATTCAAATAAACTCTCTAATATTGCAGGCGTGGGGAAACTTTTTTCACTATGTGAATGTGAGTCACATTGCAAAGCCTTCAATTCACTCTGGCAATAAAAAAGCCGTCGTTTTAAAAGTGGTGGATTGCACGTGTTCTAGCAGTCGGTTTTATATATTGTTATCGGCAGATAATTAATTATCTATCCTGCATTGATTATCTTGATTCAAAACGTTTCAAATTAGATCGATGCATTTTCGCAGGTGGTGTAGTATTGTGCACATTGTGGGCTTACCAGTTATGTCGCTTACAGTGACGTTTAAAATGTAAATTATAATCTAGCATAACGTAACCACTCACGTTAGAGTATACACCTCAATACCATCAAATAAACTTCACTTTGCGGTGCGAATATTTGGATACCATAGATAACTTTTATTACCTAATTCCTCTTAGGTCGAGAAATATTTGAATACAGCTTGCTGAATATTATGCACAAGAATGCAATGCTTATTAGACGGTTCTAAAGCTGATTGAACAGTTGAACCACGAGTGACGTCAACCCGACATGATACCTGTATTATTGGTGCAAATATGTGATGTTTATTGAGTTGTTATTTAACTACATAGCTACTACTTCATCCACGATTGACGTAGCGCGGACATTACTCCTGTGTAGGGTCTTTTTCCCAAGCAGTTTCAATACTTGCGAAGTTTTGTCGTAGAACAGGGTACTATCACACAGAATTACTTAGTTCAATTCATGATGGAAATTTGTTTCAGTCTTTTCATTCTTCGGGCCAACGTTTCCGATGTCAGTACTTTACAGCGTTTCGTATTTAAATTGCAAATGTCAAGTATCGCCATTTCTGGGCAGATTAAGCTATCAGTCAGCTGCTGTGCATACCCACACAATGTGGCACGCAGTGAACGTCTACACAGCCCATTTGTCAGGAGAGAAGGGTCTCGTTGTTAACATAACAGTATTTCCACATTATTCATGTTATGACCCGAGAGTCATATTTGTAAAACCCTCTCATCCTCCTATACCGAAGTAAACTTACACCATGTCCGCGACGCAATGATGAGAGCACCTGGATCGTAAGTGGGTGGGTCGGTGGGTGAGTGTACAGATGGATGGAGATGCCCAAAATAGATTTGGTTCACTAAGAAATGCCTCGCCATTAATAGCACACTATCCCAGTTTTGTACTCCGCAAGCCGAACACTACACACACTAAACTAAAGAGCTCAAGGCGATCTGATTTGGTTATTCTGGAAGGAACATCCTTATAGATAATGCTATTTATATGTCTTGGTATTTTGGTGCACATTACAGAATAGCGTGCACGAAACGCGTCAGAAAACAGTGCCACCAGTTCGCAAGTACGCAAACTGCATTTAGATTATACTTGTAGCACAAGAACAGAACGACGACAAAGAGACAAGAAGTAGACTAGCGCTGCCTTTCTCGTCGTTCTGTCCCTTTGTCGTTCGTTCTGTTCTCGCGCTATACCTATGATAACGTCCATACCAACTAGCCCAAAACACGCCCTGCCGCGCTGGTCTAGTGGCTAAGGTACTCGGCTGCTTA
>WOVY01008762.1:0-12060 GCA_013436015.1 Rhipicephalus annulatus | reverse complement strand
GAGACATTCGTGGTCTATCATCCCTCCACAAGTTCTATTATTTAAAACCGTTATTCGTTCATTTTTCCCCACTACACATGTCTTGTCACCTTCATGTTCTACTCGTCTTTAGCGCGATGAGTTTAGGGGCTCTATACAGCCATAGTACATACCCGTTGCCCACTTCTTTTATCTCACGTAATGGGGCTCTTTGGCCATTATAAGGCCCTCACACCAAGAATAACCCACACATTATCATCATCATCGTCATCACCATCAACATCATCATTATCATCTTCATGTTTCCTAGAAATTCGTTCAGAGAAATTTTCGGGCTTGTGGTGCGAAGAAGAAAGAATATAGCGCCCACTAGAAGACAAAAAAATCGGTGAATAGCGTGCGTAATGATGTTGTTGCTGTTGCGCTCTTGAACAAATGGCAGCGTTGCGACACCACGCTCTAATCGTTCAGGCATGTGCCTTCATTACTGGTTCATTTTAGAACAATATATTTAGGTATAACTTGCGCGGCGCTCCAGGAAAAAACTCTAGCCGTCGATATTCGCTCCTATAAGCCCCAAGAAGTATGATTTTTACCATGCTATTCTACTGCCATGATTTCCAGCGAAACTTGGTCCTAGACCATCGGCCAAGCTCCTCTACTTGCCATGCGTGTTTTAGGTTCTAGGATACGCCATTCAACGAGCACAATGAGTTTACAATGCAGCTGTGGCGTCAATAAAGTAATTGAAGCTTTTTTATGTATGGTGTCTACGCAACAGGCGAGGCACATAGACTCGACGTGCTTACAGCAATCGTACTCCTGCTGTCACCGAAAGCCACCAGTTGCATTTACCGGTACACCTCTGACTCATATGCGAGAACACACAGGCTTCTTCTCATTTCGTATTGCTGTTACTGGACAGATACGGTGGCACGTTTTTTTTGGCGCACTGGCATTCTTTTTGTGAAGTAATTTGTTTCAGCAACTGATATACTGTAAACAAGTTCACTGGCATGGCTGCGCTGCCCGTTGCGCCAAAAATCATCACAACCCTCACTAGATGGTAGCTGTGCATACTTAAGAAATAAAACAGCTATAAACGGGATATTTGCAAAAAAGCGAGATACACGTGCTATACTTGGTAGTAAACAGCCAGTAAGCTGCCCCTTATACCTCAATCCACTTAAACTTTTCTAGTTACATTGTGAATAATGACAGAAAGTTAGCGCTGTTGCAATATCCTAGTCGGACGCTCGTTACCAGCAGCAGTATTTTACTTGTACAATACAAAATGCAATTTTTCTAGATGTGAAGAACCGCGTCCCTCTTGTGTAAGCAAAGTAAAAAAATGAAGGTAAACGATGGATCTGTATGCTGACTATTCATCGTTCAGAAAAAAAACGGGGTGCCAGTTTGCCGCAGTGTTCAGTTTACTCATTCGCAGATTCAAAGTTGGCTCGTTCGACTCCCCAATTGGCACAAAGCTTTCATCCACCTTTTCTACCTATAGCTTTTACATCACCTTCTATACAATTACTATTGTTTAGGTACTCGGTAACACGTTCCGATGCTGCTGGGTCTTTTTTGGATCACGTTATTTCCGGCATTTATCAAATCGCATCATCCATCCTAGGCCAACACCCACCACGTGCCACTATGTTTCAGCATCATTCATATGATGAGCGTCTTTTAAATAAGGAATGAGAGAGACGGAGCAACGGCAATCATCTCGACAGGTTATTTATATGGGTAATGTGAGGCGGTGGCAGTTACCTGCGTCTGCACTGCCACGAGTGATGACTCGTTCTCTTCTGACTCGAGCCTCAATATACCTGCATGAGTGGTGCTAGAGGCATAGCGCAGTAGCTAGAAAATGATCGTGATTATGCAGAGAGATGATTACAGCAATGCAGAGACATTTCATCTGCATGCCCTTTTTATTCCGTGAGCAGTTTGGCGACATTAAATTCCTGGCATGTACGTTGACTAAGCGATGTTTAATTTAAGGGGCGAAGCGCCTTGGAATCTGGCCTTGTTCCCATTTTCTGGGCGTCACACCTTCTGGTTATCCATATCCGTATGGATATTCGTATAGATGTCTGTATTCATATGATGTGGATATTTGTATGGACATCTCAGCATTATAGCCCATTGCGAATTATGAGCCACTTTGTATTTGTGTGCAAACGTGCTGCCACGTCATTGCATCATTAACGGGACAATGTGCGGGGCAGCACCTCCTCTATTTTTTCAGTGACTGGGCGAATGCTCTCTTCAGGCCATCGTGCGCACGCTTTGCGTCTGGTCGCCGTTGCAGCATGGTGGCGCTGCGTGAGGTAAACTACGGGATGCTGGCGCAGAATGCTGATGCTGATGCTGATGACCTCTGATGGATGGCGCTTACCCCACAAAGGGGGATGGGCCAAGAACGGGCGGCAGGATACTTAAATGAAACTAAACTGAAAATGAAGCCAATCTGAAAAAGTAGCTTAAAATAATACTACCAAAAAACAAAATGTGTGTGAGCAAGCGGTCAACCATCTTTTGTTTTTGAAAGACATAACTACGAATTATAAATTAAAGATCTGAAAAGGTAGTGGTTCACTAGCATGGTAATCTTTTCGTTGCGTTGATGTAATCAAACACAGTGGAGCATACATCCCGGTGGCAGTAACCAAATGAAGTTCCGCCAAATGATAAAATTACTGGTAAATTTACTTGTATTCCTAGCTTTTGTAATGGGGCTACTAAAATCTTTTTCTCTGATAAGAATAACGATGACAGAATAAAAAGAAATGTTCAATTGTTTCAATTTCGTTGCACCAAATGCATAGTGGTGACGCCTTGAGCTGAGCTTTATTAAGGTAATAATTTAGTTGTGGAACTGCACAGCGCAATATGGTATAAGTGACCTCTAACTGGCGAGATACACACCACTGTTTATTCCAGCAATAGCTCAAATGCTCGAAATCTTCGAATATATCCAAATTACCCTTTTCCCATTGCAGGCAAGCAATTCGGAACCTTAGCGCGGTTACGTAAGCCGTATCTGGCAAAACTGGGATGGTGGGGCCCACCCAGGGATACCGCTGCTAAAGAGTCCACCATTTCGTTCAAATATAATCCGCGGTGGCCTGGTACCCATAGCAAATGCAGTTTTTTTTTTACGTTTTTCGGTACTAAATGCCGAAACGTATTCATGAGCTCTGAATTTACTGCCGCAGAAAGTGCATTACAAACTGATAATAAATCTGTATTGATAACTGCTAATGATTCGCTTGAGGATAATTTGCGTAGGGCAAGAACAATGGCCAATAATTTTGCCATGAATACCGGGGTATAATCTGGGAGTCGAATCGAAAAGGACCAGTCCAAAGAAGGAGAGCAGATGCCAACCCCAGCCTTTTCTTTTGACACAGATGCATCAGTCGCTATGATATTGCTTATCTCTAGGTGGCAGGATAATCTGTTAACTGGTCATTTAAATACCTATATGCCAATTGTTTCGCGTTATGAGGAAATATATCATCGAATTGTATGCTAAGAATTGACTTTAGGTTGTGTATTGGACCTATATGTCTAATTTTTACATTCAGTTGGTTTAGTAGCGCTTGTGCAAATACTATTTGCGGGGTGTGTAGTCGCGACCAATGGGTTTCGAAAAATAAAGTCGGTTCTTGAATGAAAGCGTGAAATGAGAGTCTTTGGTGCGAACTGTATATCTTTAAGAATGCTTGCACAGTAAGAATTTTAAACCTATTTAGCAGAGAAGGTAGGCGAGCTTTCCATATACAACACGTTATTTGCAACAAACTTTGGTAGTCCCAGACACAAACGCAACGCTTCTCTTTCTAGCAGTATTAGGGGTCTCATTTTATAGGCTGCGCTGCCAGAAAATAATACACAACCGAATTCCATGATGGGCCGCACATAAAGTTTATATATCATTATTAGCACATCTCTTCTTAAACCCGCTTTACGGTTTGCAAGCTTCCGTAGCCACCCCATGGCCCGTGTTGCCTTGGAGTACACATCATCAATGTGACTTCTCCAATTTAATGTGTCATTATATATGATGCCCAAATATTTAAGGGAATTCGCCTGCGGAATGAGCTCATTACTGTACATTAACGAGATGTTGATAGGCTGCAGAAAAGAGAATGCAAGGAGCACACTTTTCTTTACGTTCAGGGTCATATGAATATTTAGAATGGCCGCGCATACTAGGAAGCTCCCTAATTCATGTTTTAATGTGAGTTAATTTTGTCGAATGTGTGTTTTCATGCTAGTTAAGTCCTGCTTTTGGACGGCTTCACGGATTTAGGGAGGATGAAAACTAACACAGATATAGCGGCGCGCTGTTTTCACCAAGCTCTGTCAAGGCCGTGCTACTGGTTCGATGTGTGCGTCCGAGTTTTGTAGCACTCGCGTTTTATTTTCTCTTTCAAACCTAATTATTTGCATGTCTCAGTATATAATATTGTTTTGTACCACTCCACATATCTGATGAAAAAAAGCAGATTGTCTTTTTTTCAGTTCTCATTATTTCAAAAAAGACACTCGTCGATGCCCTTATATATTCACCTGAGATGGCTTGTTTGTTTGTTTATTTGCTTGCTTGTTTGCAGCCTGCAATCTATGGCACACACCCTCTCCGGAGGATTGGCCTAAGTATAGTATCCTATACATGGTTACTGAACTGCTGTTTACAAAAAAATTAAAAGATGTAGGAGGAAAGTAATATAAAAAACAAATGGTCAGAAAGTAAAAAAACACAATAATGTATAATATATGAACTATACTTTAATTTTAAGAGCCGACCATACAGCTGAGTTTTGTGAAACCCGATTATTTAGGATTTATGTCTTGTATTCCCATTTCAAAAACTACTTCCCGACTCTTCTTATTTTTCAGTATTCCCTAAAATGGACCTTAATTTGAAGTACGTTTAGTGTCTTGAATGAAGATACACGCCGCATCAAATACATCTATGTGGCAAGTTCCCAAAACAAAGGCACCTAAATTCACATGTTTCTGTGATTAAGCGTGAACCTATACCTTCGCAAACGGGATAGCTAGAAAAGTTTTCAAAATTACTTCGTTGATACTGCATGAGAAAAATAATATGCATTTGTTTCCGATTCGCAGAATGGACAAAGAGGGGGAGTATAAGACCACCTCTGTGTAAATAAAAATTTTACGGGGGAACACGGCACCGGTACCTGTAGATATACATTCAAAATTTTTCGACGAACTCCACTGAGATTTCCCCTAGAAGTTTCATACTGAAACGCAAAAAACTATCCTTGTTTTCTTCAAATTCAATGCACTGATTGTTTTCTTACTTCCTTCCGGCCTATTTCTGCACCAAACATCACTTTCTTACTGCCTCAAGGATTGGAGAAAAAGCTATCTTTCTGCCCCCTCGCTGGTTATGCATTCCCCTCATGATCGGCCCATTTCAACCAAGCGAAGATGTTATATGATGCCATCAAGTTATGTGGTCTTTCGATACGTCACAATCGTCTATGATAAGTTACGTCATATGATGACGTATTTACGTAATGATGATTTCGGGCATCACTCGCGTTCACGCCGCCAACGGGAGAAGACGCCGGATGACGCCGGCGATCAATTTCCGCTTTTTATGAGGCATTTCAAGCTATCGCCTTAATGCACTGTACGACTGTAGCTCCATGAAATTGCAGTATTGGCTGGTGTTCGGGGGAGCGTGCTTGTAATAATCAAGCAGAACAATTTGCCTCCTAAAAATTTTTTGTACTGCATTTTGTTATGTAGCCCACCATTACAACCTGACTATTTTGTAGATTATAAGTAACGGTGGCTGAAGACCATCCTTCACGTTTGGCAACATGGCGATTGGTAACATTAAACGGAAGTGCGCTGCATTCGAACAGTTAGCAAATAATTATCTGTAGCAACGCTGCCTCACTATCACTCCCGTGTGCAATGCTAACATTACGCCCCCGAAGCTGAATGGGAGCCCATGGGCACCACACAGCAATTCGGCCTCTACTCTACTTGCTAATGAATAAAGATGCTAGAGGGAATAAAGAAAATACAGAGCTAATCAGCCGGATGTTAGGGCGACAACAATCCGTCCACGAATACAAAGATAAGCTCAAGCAACTGACCACAGGCCGCATTTTTCATGCCTGTTACCTTGACTCAAGTTGAGTCGGCATTAGACTTCAGACTTTGACAGCGCCTGTTAAAACGTAGGCAATGATCGCTTGAAATCATGCCGCATATGGAGCTCTTCTTGTTTATTTCACGATGATTTCATCGTTTAAGCTTTCAAACGGTGAAATCACCTATAAATGTTCCTCAATTTATGACACTTGCATTTTTTGGTGGCAACGAATGTCTTGCTTTGCAGAAGGAACAGATGATGGCCTGTATCCCTGAAAGCAGTCTAGCGACCTTTTGTACTATTTAGTTCGTGAACTCCAGCCTTTCACACAATGTCCTACGTCACTAGAGAGTATCAAGCATCGGAGATCATTAGGCATTCAACCTTTTATTATTAGCTCCTGGCAAATGCTTCTCTCAAAAGTCGACTTTCAGTTAGTCAAAAAAAACCTTATTCAGGCGATTGCCACGATGACAAAACGATCTTCTGTAGATAATTTGCATGAGCTATCTGGTATCGTCCTAGCAGACAACGCGCGAGCACCACGACCAAGTAGTCGTGAACGACTCATGCCTTTTAAATGATGTGGGTGTCCAGAACAACTAGTGCGCACTAATATCATTCCCACATTTCCAGTACACCGTAAACAATGCGAATGCAGCCAAAAACCAAGCCGCAAAGCAGCTTCAAATGCAGCCGCGCCATTAGTTCGCGCGAGAGACGACGCGGCGGCATCTCTACTTCAGTTGCGGCGTCTTGTGGCGCAACGCCACACTGGCACCTACAGCGACTCCATATTGAAATTCGCTCTTTCGCCCGGGCATTAAAAATAGAGGAGGTTCTCGCGCCGGAGTTATTGATCCTCCGGAACTTGAGCACTGATCATCTTTCACTTCTTGAATATGCTGTGAGTTCCTGATTGGGTCTCTGGCTCAATGTTTGATTATATGAAGGTCGCTCATTGAGTATACCAGAAGAAATTAGGAATATGGCAAGGTGCATAAAATTAGCAATAATGTCTGTTTTATGCATCTTTTCTAAAGCGTGGTATTTTATCGACGCGAGTTACCAACATTGTAGCAACACTTTAAAGGTGAAAGCATCAGTACATGCTTCATTTTGTTTGCAAGCGAGTCTCAAATATATCCTATTGCCCCGATAATGCCCAATAAAATTTGCAAGACATATCTGGCATGCATTTTCATCTAATTTTCACTAAAACGTTTTGCCCAAACATTTAAAATTTATTCACAATCTCAATTGCTTGAATAATCAGTTGTATACTTTCGTGCGATTCATATTTGGCTGAGGACAAAAAGCAGCAGGTTTTATTTCAATCTCGCTAATACACATAGAGTCTGCTACTTGCTATACCTATAGCCTTCTCAATATTTTGTCAAGAATCCTTTTAGGATTGATGACAATATCACGTTTTCAGATACATGCACTGGTATCATCAGCCTAGGTGAGATACGTGAAAACCATAGACTTCTCTGGAATATTGTTTGGAGATATGTTAATTATGAGTGGTCCCGAAATACTGACATGTTCTAAGCAGAAAATTCAGCACATCACAGAAAGTATTTTTGGTGCACGCAAGTTGCCTTCTGCTGGGTAGGTCTATTCGTGCACCTCTTTCTCAATTTCGACTTCGTTGTGTCAAATTGGCAAAAAGTTTCTTCCTGTCATTTTTATAGGACGCAAGACCGAAAGAGTTAACGAAATCTTTCGGAATTATGCAGAAATCAACAACAACGAGTGCATTTTCTTCAAACTGCAAGAGTTTGATCTCTTTTTTACTTCAGGAGCTCTCATTAAACTAAGTTGTTTTTTTAAAGCTGTGTAAATCGGGTGCTAGTAAATTCCGTTTTTCAAAAAAATTTAAATATTTGTTCATGTAATTTTCACAATGGTCCTCAATGACAGTGGTCAATAGTAACCTAAGTCATTTGGAGCGCCGTTGTTTTTTTTATCAATTTCACTCTGTTTTGCCACAGCCACATTAAGAGAAATGTCGGAACACCTTGCAATAGTGTGAATTTGTTATTTTCTCCCCATTTATTTATCTCTCTCTGTCTCGTTCATCTTTCCAGTTTTTATTTCCCCACCGGTGTACAGTGTAGCAAATCAGTTCCAGGTTATTGTGCTTGCATCTTCAAACTACTTTTTTCTCTTTACAGGAAAATGAAACTTCGTGAAACAGACACTAAAAGCATCGGGTGAAACGTCAGCGATAACATGAACGACTTCTTTTTTTACACAGCGTATTTTAATTTAGTGAACATCAGGACAGGCCACCAACTTATTGCTTGTATCGTTAGCAGAATTCTTGTGTGGTGAAAACAGTTAAGTACAATGTCAAATAACTTGAAGTTTACCGCACTTAGAACTGTTAATTGCGTGCGATACTCAGAGTAAGCTAACTGCATGCGATACATGCCAAATAAGTTGATGCCATCAACATATCAAAGCAAAATCTTCATATTTTGCTGAAACTTGAGCCAAATTCTGCTTCTTCAAGGAAACATTGGCCTTCAATGTACACATCCCACATCTGTGCAGGACCTTTCCGACTAAAAAAGCTACGTTTAAGAGTGTCACTCTGATTAGAAACAGAGACTGGTTCAGTGTATTGAAACCTATGCTTAAGTCAGATGACATCAACCTTCTTTTTGTATAAGAGAGGCGGTTATCTATTCGTGGTAGATACAGCACGACATGTGGTAGTAGGCACCATTGAGGTATTTCAATTGCACGAATAGCGAGATTGATGTAAAAATGTGGGTTTTAAATTAATTGTAGCATATCAACGAAGAGAATGATGACGAGTGGGGTGAAGCCTTTATCAGTCTATTCATGCATCCGTCCGTGTGTCAGTCCTGTTAACGTCCGTCAGTCACACCGTCCGTCCATGCATCCGTCCGGACGTCTACGCTTCTTTCCGGCCGTCCACCTCACGGTGGTTGTCTAGTGGCTAAGGTGCTCGGCTGCAGACCCGCAGGTCACAAGATCGAATGCCAGCTGTGGCAACTGCATTTTCGACGGAAGCGAAAATGCTGTAAGCCTGTGTTCTCAGGCTTAGATGCATGTTAAAGAACCCCAGGTAGTCTAAATTAGCGAAGCCCTCCACTATGGCGTCTCTGATCATCTTATGGTGATTTTACGACGTTAAACCTCACATATCAATCAATCTATCCCGCCATCCGTGCGTCTGTTAGGGCGTCTGTCCATTCGTGCATCTCTTCTTACGTCCATCCGTCCATCCATATGTCCGTCTGTTCATCTGTGCGTCCATGCATCCATCTTTTCTTCCACTGCCGACGCTTGCATTCAGCTTCCCTGGCTAGCACCTCATCGGTGTTAACGTCACCATTCGCGATTGCGATCGGCTTCGGTAAGCCCCGCAACGCCGGCTACAGCCGGAAAGGGTCCGTGCGGATGAGCGCGAATCATGCCGCCATGACATCCCTCCCGTCAGCGCGATTGCACGGCAAGCAGTAGCATGCTGGCCACAGTGTCAGTGCCGCGATTCTCGAGGGGCACACACCGGCCGGCTCGTGGCTTCTTCTCACCGACATATGGAGAAAGGTGGCATGGTTGAGATAATGCCCAGGTAAGAAGTTGACTCGACCGTTGCAAGCAATGGAGAGGGCGAAGCGAGAGAGAGCTGACACGCGGGGAGAGCTGGAAATGCGAGGAAGAGAGACGCCACCACGCACCGCTGGGAGGGCGTGAGCTACTTGGCACCTTCCAACACCTGCGGCGAGAAGAGCGGTGCAGACGGAGAGACAGTGTTACACAGGCTAGTCAAGAACTGGTTCCCAAATAAAAAGTTTTTCTGGTCAAGCATCCCAGAGATTTAGCTCTTGTAAAGAATTTGGTGGCAGCAGATGACGTCAGCATTTATCTATCTGTACTACCATCTACCCTTTTCCTTGAATATGGCAGAGATGAGCGCCTAGTTCTCGCGAAAGACGCTGTGAAATAGTTGTCGCAATCAATGGTTCTGACGTTTAGTGTCTGAGCTCAGCGCATACGAGGCAAACAACAACCAAAGCTTTCAGCTGACAACTCTGGCCTGGGCACCATACCAACTCTTTGACACGCGCTCTGCATTTTTCAAATCGAGGTAACTCTCGTGCAAAACTGTCAAGACCTCTGAGCGCAATTTTCGAGGAGTGACTAACCTCGCACCTTCGCGCGTTCACTTACTGTAAGCGTGGGTTTCTCCTGCTAGTATGGACGCAAGACCATCGGGAGAGTGAGAAATTTTTGTCACCCTTTCCGACTGAATTTTACGAGTGCTTGACAAGCTTCATCAGTGGCTTGTTCCGCTTTCACTCTCTCGAAGAGGCCAGGACCGCGTTTGACAAGCATCCTGAAGCATGCTTGCTGACGTCACTAACAGACAATGCATTATCACTTCCGTTTCCCTGAATCAGGGCCGTAGGCATTACATCAGCAGTGACTATGCTTTTACCCGGAACATGCACAACTTCATAGCTGAACCACATGAGCCTCATGCTAAAACGCTGAATGCGAGGTCTGAATGCGACGCTGCATGTGACCAAGACTTTGTGAATGAACGCTTTGTCGCGCGAATCCGTAATTTTCTATACAAAAACACAGTCGCCAGCGAACAGCCATACTTGCGATTCTACGCCCTCAATTATGTCGTTGACGTAAATCAGAAATAAAAGTGGTACCAGTACCGACCCTTGTGGCACGCCTGATGTTGCCTGCGATGCGCACGAACTGGTACCATTAACGATTAGAGTCTGCTGGCGTAATGTCAAATATTCAGCGACACATGCGTTGACCTGTGAATTAGTGCCATACATAGTCATTTTATCAAGCTTTAAACAGTGTAGGACAGTATCAAAGGCCTTTTTGAAGTCTACATTAATGCTGTCAATTGTTTTTGCTTTGTCTTACGCGTATGCTATGTCGTGCGTAATTTCTGTCACTTGGGAAATACAAGAAAAACCTCTTCGAAACCCGTGTTGCTGTTAGCGTAATTAGTGAATAATTAATCATGTGTTAAATATTGGAGGTATATCTTCGGTGTACAAGAATTTTACATGCCACACTTGTCAGTGATATTGGTCAGTAATTAGAGACGTCACTCCGTGGACCAGACTTATGTATTGCGACAATCATTGCTTTTTTTCCAATCTGAAGGAAGGCTGGCATCTAGAAGTGATTTATGAAATAGTACCTTTAAAGCTGTGCTAGTGTTGGCGCACAAAGCTTAAGAAACGTGTTTGTAAAGCCATCTCGATCGCTTCTTTTGAGCTGTCTAATTTTTGCAAGAACAATTGAATGTCATGCGTGCGACGTAAATATCCTCCATATAATCAGTTCGTATTTGATTGAAGTGATGATCACCATCTCCGGGCGCTATAAGCGGCATAAAAACAAAACTGAATAAGCGATTGAGGCATTCAGCTTTATCAATTTCGTCATACAAGACGTCATCACCGGAAATGAGCGCTGGTATAGACACATTTTCTTTTCCATTTCTTTTGACATGTTTACAGAAATCTTTTGGTTCATAATTGAGATTGGGTTGCAAAGATACAGTGTAATCACTTTTTGCTTTGAAGGTGCACGTCTTAACTTGAAGTGTTACATTTTTCAGTCGTGACTTATTGACATCGGTCGAGGAATCACAAAAAGTACGGTAACATCTCAACCGTTTTTGTGTAAGCCTGCGCAGTTTTTCCGTAACACGGCTTACTTTTCGATTTCCTGGCCGTTAAGTGCCACCATGAACAAAACGCATCACGTAATTCAGCCATTTTGTTTTTTTAAAGACTCCACAACTCACTGACACGCAGGTGTTCCACAAGGGTTTCAAATACAACAAAAAAGTATCCAGAAACTGATTAATTTTTTCAACAATAGCTTTAGAATAATTGTGT
>WOVY01008761.1:0-16433 GCA_013436015.1 Rhipicephalus annulatus | reverse complement strand
CAAGAATGTTTGCTTCGGATGGAAGCAGTAGACAGTATATCTATGGTGTCCCTCCGCAAAACCTTTTTATCGGGATAGCACGAAGACTTGTAACAACATCCCACACGGACAAAGACGTCACCTTGATGATTTGAAGCTTACTCTGATAATCCCCACGGCTATGCGCAAATGCCTGAGGTGTTTCCTGATTTAAGAACAGCAAATTCTACCGTTTTCAGCTTAGAAGTGAACTTCAACGCTGCTTTGCTCTTGCCGAGGTAGAAAGGCTAAAGCAGGGATTATTACAGCCCCTCTTTGCTTTTTTTTTACGCTTATGAAGTTGAAGGGTTTGCGCCTGTAAAAATGCAACACCCACAAATCATTTGCTCTGTCAATAACTACAACGTTGTTATCACAGGGCATTATTATTCAGCCCTGAAAAGCAAACACGCCACTGCTTGCCTAATAAGAACAATAGGCGTTGATCTTAAGCTGGCATCACTGATACGTCACATAAGCCTGCTTCATGAGGGATTACGGGGATAATTGGGAGAGTAGAAACGTTCATTTGCATATACTGATAAACCTGCGCGTTTTGCGCAGGCCTGCTAGTTTTTCATGCCAATGTCAATATTTTGTAGTTTATTCGCTCTATTTCTTGTGCCCTAATGACACCGTAGCTAATGAGAAGCACCAGACAGAGACAAAGAAAAGAGGAAGGGGGGGGGGCGAGATGATCAACGATATCGCCACTCTATTTCATGCCGGCAGCCATGGGCAACGAGCGCAAAGTGATTAGCGTGGTCTTTTTATTATTTCAATTTTTGCCTCAGAGTGGCTAGTAGTACACCAATCTAATATCAATGTAGTCATCACGTTTTGAATCCTCAATTCGTTTCTGCGCTCACGAGAATACATGCTTCTTTTGCTTTTAGTTGCGTCTAGTTTACCTTGAACTGAACTGGGTTATTTTTGCTGTCTATTTTTCTTACACATGTTTATTTTTATTTTCTCTAAAACACTTCACTTTTTTATATTTTAGTTAGGTAGCATTAGTATTTTATTTTAACATCTTTAAGGTGCTTGACGAATGTATAATGTGTAATGGTGTAAAACACCATGATACAATTTTGTGGCACAAAACGTGCACGTTTTCATATCTTTGCAAGCTACTAAATACAAGCTGCACTGCTGTAAACTTCAAAATCCATGTTATAATTCGAAAGTTCGTATATACAGATAATGTGAATATACGGAGAAGGGGGGGGGAGCTCAGGTCTATTAAAGTTGCAAAATCATGGCATAAACGAGACCCACAACAATATTATGTAGTATAATCACACCCCAGAACTATGATATCAATACGAAAGACGCCGTAGTGGAGGGATATGAAAATTTTGACCATCTGGTGTTTTTTGACGTGCACTTCATCGCAGTGTACGCGGGCCTCTATTATTTCACTTCCATTAAAGCGCGACCCTTGCGGCCAACATGGAACTCGCGACGTTCCAGTCAGCAGCCGAGCACTGACTATTTACTATGAGGAATATTGCTACAAAATATCTATTTGGGGATATTTCAGAATTGCAATACCACTGATATTGGTACTTGTACGCGGTATCGCATCTTGACCCAATGAAAGGAAGTAGACTGACTACTTTTTATTATTTGTCTTAACTATTGTCTCTTTGTCTTGACTGTATTGACTAGTCTTTTCTTATTAAAAATAGCCATAGGGAAGATTTACGCTCAAGTTTTCGCCTACACTTAACTGTTGAGCATGCCGTAATGTCAGTAAAACAAAATATAGGTAAGGAATACTGTTGTTTTTAGGTAGTTCAACATTTTCTCTGTAGTGTCTAACAAAGTGGGTGTTCGAGCTAGTCAGTACTCCATGATCAACTACTTGCAGGGAACATTCTTGAAACCAACGAAACAGACTCGTACGGACACCCCTCTATGTCTGTTTCGTAAATTGTCTAAAAAATTTGGTGGAAGAAGTAGGCTAATTGGTCCATGTAGAGGACCACATTCAAAGGAGAGACAGTCACGTATTAGATACAAAATGTAGAGGTATGTCGAATAAAAACGGAAAGGTTTATAAAAAAGATATCACATACTGAAGTCAGGAAAAATAATACTGACAAAATCCCAATAAATGAAAGAAGAGAAAAATTGATGTTGGACTTATAGAAGCATCCTGGTGTTTTTCTCTTTGCTTTCTGTGCTTTAAATGCGAAACTAGATTTTTTTAACCGATGAATGCTTCAGCGGCGTTCTCCAATATTTGTTTTTCTGTTCAAAAGGCTAACTACTGCATAGGCTATTCTTGCTGAAAAAGAATGAATCTCTAAATACTTACACAGCCATTTCATTTTAAGGGGTATCGGGAACACTATTTTTTTAAAATAATTTTATTCGATGAATGCTTCTTTAGGGAAAAAAAGGAAAAAAACTTTCTTTATTCGCCTACAGAGCAACCAACTCGATCATGCCGCGTTTATAGCTTGAAGCTGGAACAAACAAAGACATACTTCGAAAGAGATATGGCTAACGTTGACCTACCATAGATACTGATAATAAATCCACGCACCTCAACTCTTCCGCCTCACGGTGCTTTCAGAAAAAAGATGCAATGTTGAAACATAAACATGCACGATTGACTGTATATCTTTGGGTACGTGTAGACACCTGGTGGTTATTTGCTGTATTTTTGGAGGAAGCGTGTTCTAAATTTATCCAATGCTTCCTGAGTGATACACTGAAACAAAAAATAAACTGAATAAAGTACCGTATTGTAAAACCTAATACGCACGCCATAACAAACGAATGACAGTCCGAAATCCGAGCGGATGGGTTCATTTTTGTTCCGACTCCTTTCAAGCGAAACACGTGAGACACGACGTTGGCTGTCATACTTCAACATTACCCTGTATGCTTTCCTAGAACGAGTTGAGACGAGGCGGTGTATTTGCTCTTGCAAGCTGTCTGCAGCATCTGTTGCCGCTAGACTGAGTGTCCGAAAGCTAAAGCGAAGACTGGGCAACCGTCAGGTGTCCTGGAAACAAGTAGTAAATACTCCTTGTTTCCAGTGCTGAAATATAACTGAGAAACGGATATACTACCCACGCCTCGATGCTCTCTGAGGCATGTAAACTGTACCGAAGCACAGTGGCGCCAGCTCTGCGCCAGCGTGAAAGAAGACGTTGACGTCCGTGTGTGGCTCGTGCTTGCCGGGTTCCTGCCTGTACCAGCTTGTTGCGGCTAACGTTTCTGGAATAATAACCTGTGTTTTTACGCAACCTTGCTCGTTGCAATTGGTGGAAACGTGCTGGGTAACGTCCTCGACCTCCGCAGCCGTAAGCTACCATCTCAGTCTACGATGACCGAGCGCGTCGATCCCCCACAAGCCTCTTCCACGCTGCCACCCGTCATGTGTTCTGGTGTACTTCGTCTGCGTGACCCACCCGTATACAACGGCATGTCGAGGACTGGCTGGCAGAGTACGAGCATGCCAGCGCGATTAACAAGTGGGATGACCCTGCGAAGCTGATTCACGTCATCTTCTACTTGACGGGTTTGGCCAACCTATGGTTCACCAACCACCAAGCCGACATCCCCACCTGGTCGGTTTTCAAAGAGGCCGTCACCTCGTTTTTCAGTCGTCCAGCCATGCGTAAGCTTCGCGCTGAACTGGGACTGCGGGGACGATTTCAGCGAAATGGTGAGAGCTTCACGAGCTACATTGAGGATGTGATCAGCCTCTGTAGGCGAGTTGATGCCAGGATGACGGAGGCTGACAGAATAAAGAACATAATGAAAGGCATTGATGACGACGCTTTTCATATGCTTGTGGCCAAAGACCCACAGACCGTCACGGCCTTGATTCAGTTATGTCAAAGTTTCGATGAGCTGCGCAAGCAACGAGTTTCTACACGTCGCGCTAATACGCAGACAGAGCTGATATTTCGGCCTTGGAGTGCAAAAGCAGTGGCCCCGACTACAGCGTGTTAATGCCTCAAATTCAACAGTACATCCGGGAGGAAGTTGCTCGACAGCTCTCTCTTGTCGCCACCATCAACGAGACCCCCACAACACTGGACCACTCACTTCGCCGTGCTATTCAGACGCAAGTTGCCGAGGCTCTCCCTTCGCCCACATCCCCAATATCAGTGGCTGCACCGCTGACTTATGCAGAAGCCGTCCGCCGACCTTCTGCCCAACCGCCGCTCCCTTCATAGAGCCCAGCCACCAACTACAACAGGTCACCAGTTTCAGTTTATCCGGTAAATCGGCCCATTCCACCACCTCGAGCACCTGTCAACTCTTGGCGTACTCCGGATAACCGGCCTGTCTGCTACAACTGTGGTATTCCAGGACATGTCGCGCGCTACTGTCGTCGCCGTGGATTCTATTTTAATGATGTGCAGCATTCCGGCAACATACCTCGGCCATCAGAATCGCATGTGACACCTGATTCACATGACCCCCGCTCACGTCGACCAGACTTCAGCCGACGTCGATCTCCTTCACCCCGTCTTCGGTCTCCTTCCCCCATGCTTCGCCGTTCCAACCACGCCCAGGAGGGAAACTAACAGTCGCAGTTCCTGAGGCAAGAGCTGCGCCACCGACGAAATTTCCAAGGCCTCATCTATCACCCCCTAACGAGATCGCCGTGTTTGTGGACGGTTTCGCCACAACTGCTCTTGTCGACACAGGTGCCGCTATTTGTATAATCAGTGAAGTGTTATGCCGCAAACTGAACAAAGTGACGACTCCACTGGTTGAAATTTCTTTACGCACGGCGAGTTCGCAACACGTCCAACCTTCTGCCACATGCACTGCTTGTGTTGTGATTCAAGGAGTTCTTTACATCGTAGAATTTGTCGTCCTTCCGCATGCGTCTCATGAAATCATCCTGGGATGGAACTTTCTTTCCGCTAATCATGCGGTTGTCGACTGCGCTCGTGCTCAACTCGTTTTGTTTCCATTCAGCACGACATTCATAGATCTCCCTCGCTCTCCCAAAAAGGTGATCGTCGCCGCTGACGTCGTCATTTCTGCTTTTTCGGTCACCGCGGTATCTCTTTTGTGCAACTCCGTTTCCGATTCAACTGCCCTATTTATGCCGTCACAAGAATGCGCTCGTCGCCGGAAACTTGTCGTCCCGTTTGCCGTCCTAACACTTGCCGATGGTTCCAGTGCCGTGTACGTGTGCAATCCGTTCCCTTGACCCGCTACCTTATTGCATGGCGAATGCATTGGGAGTCTTGACACTTATGATGACATCTTTCCTTTCGATGCCCATTCTGATACGACACCGATGTCCGTGGATGCTGTCACAGCTGGTACCGCGCCCTCACTACCTGACGAAGACGTTCTGTTGCGCAGCGTAGACACCGGCCTTACGCAAGACCAGCGCAATCAGCTCATTCAACTACTTGACCGTTTCCGCGCCTCCTTCGACCACGGACAACCTCTCTTGGGACGCACGTCAGTTGTCGCTCACCATATCGACACCGGTCATCATACTCCACTTCGTCAGCGCCCCTACCGCGTCTCGCAGGCTGAGCGTGACGTCATCACTCAACACGTCGACGAGATGCTGCAACGTGGTGTTATTCAGCACTCACACAGTCCTTGGGCTTCGCCAGTGGTCCTCGTGCGAAAAAATGATGGCTCCATCAGGTTTTGCGTGGATTATCGTCGACTAAACAACATCACACGCAAGGATGTTTATCCCCTGCCACGCATTGATGACGCCTTGGATTGGCTTCAAGGTGCGGAGTTTTTCTCTTCACTGGATTTGTGCTCTGGATATTGGCAAGTACCAATGGCTGAACCAGACCGTCCAAAAACGGCGTTTGTGACCCCTGACGGCTTATATGAATTTAATGTAATGCCCTTCGGTCTTTGCAATGCGCCTGCGACTTTTGAAAAAATGATGGACAGTGTCCTCAGGGGACTTAAATGGCACATCTGTCTTTGCTATTTAGACGACATAGTTGTATTCTCGGCGAATTTCGAAACTCATCTTTCCCGTCTGGAACAAGTTCTCCAGTGCCTTACGGCAGCCGGGTTGCAACTTAACTTCAAGAAATGTCGTTTTGGCGCCCGCAAACTCACAATTCTCGGCCAAGTCGTTTCAAAAGAAGGAATATCGCCAGATCCTGCCAAACTGCGTGCCGTTGCCGAGTACCCCAAGCCTACTACCCTATAGGAGCTTCGTAGTTTCATAGGCTTGTGTTCCTATTTTCGGCATTTCATTCGCAATTTTGCCTCTATAATTGCCCCTCTGACTCAGCTTCTCTCCCGTAGCACGGACCTCTCTGGCTGGAATGCCCACTGCGATGAGGCATTCACGGCGCTACGCCGGCTACTCATCTCTCCGCCAGTTCTCCGCCACTTCGATCCCAATGCACCCACTGAAATTCACACGGATGCAAGCGGTGTCGGCCTCGGTGCCATTCTCGCTCAACGCAAGGATGGGTGCGACGAGTGCGTTGTCGCCTATGCCAGCCGTACACTAACGAAGGCAGAGTCCAACTATTCCATCACGGAAAAGGAGTGCTTGGCTATCATTTGGGCTATAGGAAAATTTCGCACCTACCTTTACGGACGCCAGTTTGATGTTGTCACAGATCACCATGCCTTGTGCTGGTTAGCGTTCATGAAAGATCCTACTGGCCGCCTCGCTCATTGGGCTTTACGCGTTCAGGAATACGATATCCGTGTTGTTTATCGCTCAGGACGCAGACATTCAGACGCCGATGCACTATCCCGTTCTCCACTGCCTCCTGACCTTGCCTGCTTATCAACTGCCATTTGCGATTCGTCATCGTTCAGCATCACTGACATGCCATCCGAACAGCGCAAGGATCCCTGGATCAATTCTTTGCTCGACGTCCTCTCTCCCAGTTCGTCAGAAACGACTTCGCGCTCTCTCTCTCGTCAAGCAAGACACTGCTCTCCGTGAAGGCTTGTTGTATCGCCGCAATTACGTGACGGATGGCCGTAGGTGGCTCCTTATCATCCCTCGTCATTTGCGTTCGGACATCTGCGCTGCCTTTCACGATGACCCCCAGTGTGGCCACGCTGGAGTATTTAAGACTTACTCTCGAGCTTCGTCTAAAATACTACTGGCGCGGCATGTATCGGCACGTTCGCCAGTACGTTCGGTCATCACCACGTGTCAACGACGCAAGACGCCTTCTCACAGCACTGCTGGCCCTTTGCAACCCTTAACCTGCCCAGCGAGACCATTCGACCGCGTCGGAATTGATATTTATGGTCCTCTACCCAACTCTCTTCGAGGCAACCGGTGGATTATCGTCGCCGTGGATCATTTAACACGCTACGCTGAAACATCTGCGCTGCCTGCTACCACTGCGAAAGACGTTGCGTCCTTTCTTCTTCACCATCTCATTTTGCGACACGGTGCACCTCGTGAATTACTCAGTGACCGTGGACGCGTGTTTCTCTCGAACGCCGTCGACGAGCTACTGAAGGCATGTCGCACTGTCCATAGGAAATCCTCGGCATACCATCCCCAAACCAATGGCATGACAGAACGCTTTAACCGTACCCTTGGAGATATGCTTGCCATGTACGCCTCTGACGACCACACTAATTGGGACCAAGTGCTCCCTTTTGTCACGTACGCGTACAACTCTGCGCCACAAACAGCCACTGGCTTTTCTTCTTTCTTCCTTCTGTACGGACGTGAGCCATCATGCTCTATGGACACCATTCTCCCTTACAGGCCTGATGTTTCCGAAGTGACGCCTGTTTCCGAAGCAGCTGCTTATGCCGAAGAGTGTCGTCAACTCGCTCGCTCATTTACCGCACAAGACCAATGGCGCCAGAAAACTGAACACGATTCCTCTGCGTCTACTGTACACTATAACCCAGGAATGCTGGTTTGGCTCTGGGTCCCGTCTACCCCTCCCGGTCTTTCCCCGAAGCTTTCGTCGAAATACCATGGCCCCTACCGTGTGGTGCGGCAAACATCTCCTGTCAACTATGAAGTTGAGCCCATTGATCCACCCTTGGACCAACGCTGCCGTGGGCGTGAAACAGTATACACGTATCACGCCTCAAACCGTGCTATGACCCCCTTGTCGTGTCCTTTCCCTAGGTCGCCAGGTTGGCTCCTTTCTGCGCGGGGAGTAATTGTACCGAAGCATAGTGGCGCCAGCTCTGTGCCAGCGTGAAAGAAGACGTTGACGTCCGTGTGTGGCTCGTGCTTGCCGGGTTCCTGCCTGTACCAGCTTGTTGCGGCTAACGTTTCTGGAATAATAACCTGTGTTTTTACGCAACCTTGCTCGTTGCAAAACATTCAAGCCGATGGAGAAAGTCCTACATTGGTACGTCGATAGAATAAATTGTCACTACATTTGCCGGTTCACTGCCTGGGAAAGTCTATTTTCAACAATTTTGGGGAGATCTCTTTTATGCTTACACTAGATGGTAGTTTTGGCATAAATTTCAATGGGGGCGAAATGTGGACCCATATGCGAAGCCGTTCTGCCCCTCCTTGACCAATGTGGGCATCCCGGTAGGGGCGAAACATATTTCGAAAAGTCTGACCATGTGATCATGTAAACTGTACAGTGAGTAAAATAAGCCCAAAGTAGACATAAAAATATTGCCCGTTAGCAAGCCACTCGAAGAAACAACACATAAATAAAGTTTACTAGAACACTGTCCTAGAAAGCGTGCATTTTATAATGAATGACCTTTGATTTGAGCTCCTGGCACGCATAAACAGAAAGAAAAACTTGTGGCGCGAAAAAAGAAAGATAATATTCAAGTATGCCATAATCTCTCAACGTCTGCATTGATGAAAATCTCATTCAAAGAACACATTCTTGTGCATACCTCTAATGGAAATATTTCCATGATTCAGGCCTTTTGAGACTTGAAAAAAAGCAGCCATAACGTGTTCTCTTTAGTCACCTATAACAATTTCACTTGGAGCTTCATATTTCGGTAGTCAAATGCACTTTTTTTAGTAAAGTATTTGACTCTTGAGTTGTAAAGGTGTCAATTGTTCTCGTTTTTGCATCACGTTATTTTTTAATTTTGAGGCGTCAACAACAGCGTCTTCGTATGGTTATTTTGCTAAATTTGCACCGATGAGATACAACTTTTTGGTATGTTTATTCGTGTAACGTCTGTTTTAGAGGCTTTTATATCCTCATTTTGCGCCAAAAATTTTTGAGATATGGTGTTCTTTTCTTTGTCAAGCACGGTTGGGGCATTTTGGCCGTAACCCTCGGAAGCTTCTTGATTGACTTTCTTTGCAAGTGCGTGCAACACTAGTAGCTATTTACGTAGTCTTCCACTTTTCTCACTTGAATGTAGGTTATGTGATAGTCGAAAAATTCTTAAACAGGGTTTCTGTGCTCGTGTGGACGTTTCGTCAAGTTGCCATGTTTTCCACAAGGCTTGAAGAACATTGAGGAACACAAGCCCACTTGTCGAAACGACGGAACGAACTAACAACTTCCTGTTTACGCATTTGCTTTATTCACTACACAAGGGCCTCCACGAAAAATCAGCGTGGCCTGCCTCGAGCTTTGTACAACGCAGTGAACTGCACGACAGCCGTTCAGCTTATACACTAAGCGGCTTTTTCGTGGTCGTTAGGTGATTTACCACAATAATGACACATACACATACGGCATAATTTACTTAAATTCGAACTTATGTACAACAAGACCAGAACAGACATATTGTACAAATTCATCGGGGAGCATTAAACTAGCTTGCAAATCAATAACTGAAAGTTTACAATATTTTGAAGGTAGCTCATCTGTAACCAGACAAGAGTCTACAACTTTAGCAAAGCGATAGCTATATTTAAAAATTTTTGCACGAGTTCACATGAGTCCTCCACGTGTTCATTACTAAAAAACAGTTACAGTTGTTGCAGACACGGGTATTTGTTATGCGTAACACATGTACCGGTTTAGCCTGACACCTCAAATAAGACAAAAACCTGTCCTTCATTTATGTCTGTATATTGTAAAACTCAACTAGATCTTTCTCATTGCAATACCTTTTGTGCTTTCATTAAAATGAATAGAGCCCTGGAGAATGCATATTGCAAAAAAACACTCAAAAATGTTTCTTTTTTTCCTTTCGGTTTTGCATTGCGCTGGTATTATATAAGATTCGATGGCCTTTTTTATTATCTTACTCAGTCGAGTTTTATTCTAAGCAAATTGTGTGCATCGTTTGTTAAATTTACAATTTGCAGCCTCCTTCCTTTTTTATTCTGCTCAAAAGAACTTTAGTGTTATTCGGCTCACATTCACCTCGGTGGTCTGGTGGTTATAGTGTTCGAGTGCTCACACGAAGGTTGTGAGATGGAAGGCCAGCGATGGCGACCACGTTTAGGTAAGAGCGTAGTGCTAGAGGTCTTTGTACTTCAATATATATGCACGGTAAAACATTCAAGATGGACAAAATTCATAGAGTTCCTTCGCTATACGGCGTACCTGATAATGACAATGTGATATTTGAGTGTAAAACCCCAACAATTATTATGATTGTTTTGTGCGCAGGTGTCGTGTACGACCACGCCGGCTCATCTGAAGAAGAAAAGCTCCTGTGGCAAATGCTGGACCGAGTCAACCTGAACGCCAGCGACGATGGAAAGAAGCCAACTTCAATTACTGTTAACACAGGCGCACACGAGTTGGCTGACTCTTCTAGCAGAGCACCACACCTCAGTCTGGCCATTGAGAGACTGAATCCGGAAGACAACTTCCAATCGACAAAGAAAGGTGAATGCCCGTAGCATCACCAAGTTAACCGCAATAATAGGCTAAATAGCCTGCCACTACTCTTAACAAACATTGCAATATCAAAAGAGGCGTGACGAATGAACCAAGAGCGATGAAGGAAGTGAAAGCACAGTTACATATACGTTGTCTACGTGCAGATACATTTAACTAAAACGGAATAAATATTAGCTTCGTACGCAGACTTCATGTCTGCACGTCAATATCTGCACGCCACGTGATGCATCGATTGTGTGCGTCCATTTATGCACTGTTAAATTTACCTAATTTCTTAGTAAGTAGGGCACTGTTGTTGATAATATTGTCGTTTTAGTTGTTGTCATGCATTGAGATTTCCCTCTGACATAAATTGTTATTTGACTTTAGTGTCCCTTTAAGCAACATCGCACTATCAGAGCCTATAGGGCGACCATGACGCAAGGGATCCTTTTTTTACACTTCTCGGGGCAGCAAAAGACCACTTCACTGGGGTACTGTTTTGTAAGCGTTCTAGGAAGAAAGTGAGATAGATCAAACAAAATGACGTGAGAGCAAACAGCCAACAGGGGAGCCGAAAGAATGCAGAAATGCTTCCAATGCATGAAGACATACACAAATTATACAGTTCAACATAAATATTGCCAGGCATTTCTTTCAAAGTTTGAGATTACAGAGCGGGATGGCCTTAAGAATTTATTGTTGTGATGTTTTGAGCGCACGTTCATGTCACAATTTGGTGAGTTGTTCGGTGTTTTTCAACATGGGTAGCACAAGATTGGAGTAAGCTAGGCTCAAAACAGGACTAAACTGATTATCTGCGTTGAAACTTTTACGTTTCAGCAGAATTCGCGTAATCCAAGAGACCGTTTATTATCCATACAAGTGATAGAACGGGGCCTCGACCCGTTCTATGCGCTTTCTGTGGCTATTCTCAAGCCTTGACTGTCACGATGGCTTCAACCGATTCCGTGTGTCTCCCTTTCATCTCTCTGTTTCATACCACCCGCGGAAAAACGCATACAAAATACCGCCCCTGCTTTATCGACACACTTCCCCCTTCATATTGATTACTAAGCACCGGGCTGATTCGGTGACTTGCTTTTTAGAGATTCAAGTGGGACCTAATATAAACCTATTCCAAGTTCGTAAACAGCTGTAGGAAACGTCGAAGTATTGAGGCATTTGTAGTGACGCCTGGACGCGTAGGCTCCGCCCAGCTCAATGCTCGCCCCGATCACGAGACTACTGCATGGCACAGTAGCTTCAAAGGTGCCTCTGAAGTCGGATCCAGCTTTGCAGTTTGGCGGCATTCTGAGGAATTTGTAGCACGACGTTACAAGCTGCTCAGTAGGTCACTGGCGCAAAGCGCTGTTTACAAAAATCATTAGGTCTCTGGAAAAAAAGAAAACAGCGCAGTGAAGGACGTACACTTGAGACAGGGCGAGTGCCTATGGCCAGTTTCCGGCAGGTGTTAAATGAAAGAAAAAAAGATTACAACTTCTCCCGCTAATTAGAACCATAAGTAGATGTGAACCAGCGGAATTACACTGGCGGCGACGTTGACGTGGGCGATCATTGCAGCGTCGTGCAGGAGAGCAACCTATGGAAGCGTAAAACACGCACTTATGAACCAGTGTTTCCAACTGAAACATTCCAATCGCTGACAATGTGCTATGAGAGACAGAAGACTCGGATTGGTCACAGAGACCCGCTGTCCGCTATTTTCAACCCGCATGCTGCAAATTTTTATTGTTCAGCAAAGCACAGGAGAAATTTATCACCGTACATTGGAGATCAAGATGCAGTGCCTACATATACGGACTGATGCGTGAACTGTTGTGGAGCGCGAACAGTCAGTTTTTTTGATAAAGAAAATCTCCAGCAGACGCTGCCTGCGCCGGCGTTGCGTCCCGAGAGAGGGGGCCGTAGAAGAGGATATAGAGGGGGAGGGAGGAGACGCACAGGCACAAGGACGTGTATTCGCCGCAGCGAGGAATGCCAAGAGCAGAAGACAAGACAGTGAGCGTTGGTTAGCAGATGCTCCCATGCGTCGGCATTGTGGGGCGGAAGATGAAGAAACGTAGGAGAGCAGAGAAACAGAGAGGGACGCACATGCGCAAGTGGGGTGGTCACGTAGCACACCGGATGGACCTCGACCCTAAGCTACTTCCTATCTAAAATTTGTAGGGATGAAATGAAGCATAAAACTTGCTTCTACCATATCACTGTCTATTATCGCCGGTGTCTTTTTGCGTCGGTTTGTGGTAGTTCTGCACGCCCCTGCATTAGGATTCTTGAAACAACGAAAGACACCGAAAGAGGCTGTCGTGGGCCGACTTGTGAAAAAGTTTCTCTCTGGGATTTGAAACAGAGCAAATCGAAAGATTGGTATACTGAATAAACAGGCTGTGTCACCTGACAACGCTGTTTTTTTAAAGAGTGCGTTAAGCGCAAGGTCGTCTGCGGGTTCGTTTAGTCGTGGTTAGCAGCGTAGCGTTCGTGCACTCGTTTCATTCTGTTTCCCTTCAAAGCTAACAGACACTTAAAATAGCGTATACACGAAAAGCGCCCGCATTTTTTTAATGAAGAGCATTATTTAGTGACACGATGTCGCGGTTTAGCATCTGCAGCGCCATATACACCAGCTCTCCGCATTCTCACGTCCCGCGTCTCGGAGCACTTTAAGGAGCTCCAAGAAGACGAGCACACTTGAAGTTCCGATCCAGTTGCCGTTTTGCGCTTGGCGTTACAATTTGTTGCAAATATTCTTTCGCCTTTCGGGTGAAAAAAATACGGAAAAATTCTCAACCAGTTTTGTGAAAACGAGGCCAACGATTGTTTAAGGTCGCCACCTCGTGGTTCCTTAAGGCATTGAAAAACATTGCAGTTACCCGTTAAGAAATGTGCCGTACGGGAAGGACGCATAGATTCGACACGTTGCATGAGCTAGGAAGCTCTGGACATGATGAACTAGCTCACGCTATCGCTCCTAAAGGTCGACAGCACCCCGTAATAGAGAGATTTGATGGTTAATTGATAGGTTAATTGAATGATTGATTGACTGATTGAAATGAGGGGTTTAACGCCCCAATGCCACCATCTGATTATGGTAGACCCCGTAGCGGAGGGCTTCGGAAATTTCGACCACCTGGGGTTCCTAATTATGCACACAAATCTGAGCACATGGGCCCACAGCATTATCGCCTCCATTGATATTGCAGCAACCGCCACTGAGTTTCGCTCCCGCAGGATGCAGGTCAGCCGCCGAGTTCCCTAGTGTCACAGAACGAGCGCTAAAAAAGAGCGCGCCGCCAAATTCTTGCGACAACGGGCGGGAGAAACGTCGCGAGGTCAAAAGAAAAAAAAAGAAAGCAAACGTCCAAGGCTCCCCGGGCGCGCGCTCTCCCCGCGGAAGCGTGGCGTCGCAGACGAACCTCCTCACCCCGCATCGGCGGCCCAGCAAGCCCGCGATTTTTCTAGAACGAACGGGGTGGGGTCATACCGAGTTGAATCATCCTCCGGAGAGGGCATTCCAACCGTCTCGCCCTCTTCCCAGCTTTCGCTGCGTATCGCGCCGACGAAATGACGAGAAGCGTCTGGAATGTCGCGCGCAAGGTATTTAACCGAGCAGCCGAAATGAGAGATCAGGAGGAGACGGAAGTGAGCGCCAGAGCGCGTAGGGATTCCGCCGTGTAGTCGGCGAAGGTTTTGGTCCGTAGGGACGAAGCCGGAGATGAAGACGATTTCCACCTGAGGGGTGAAGCTCGAGCTACAGGCAAGAGCGTGTGTTTACCGCTATCGAGCGAAGACCCGTGGCAACAGCTGCGGGTGTGAAGCCGACGTTTTCCGGCGAAGAAGTTGAAGTTTGAAGAGTGGCCAATTGAAGACGGGAGGCTTCCTGGAAGAGAAACTTCGAGGGCGGCGGAACGACAACAACGCTGAACTTTGAGTGAGTGAATCTGGAAAGAATATCATATAGACTTTGGTTCCAAGAACTTTGGACTGAATAGGTTTTCTATCTCTTTAGTCTTTAAGTGTCTTGGTTGTTCTATGCATGCGACTGCATTGTAATGCGTATTGTTGTCCGTGTCCGTTGTATTAAGTGTGGCTGATTGTATTGTGTCGTACGTTGATTGATTGGTTTGATTGGTGACATATTGTATGCAACTATTGTGGAGTGTGCATTTTTGTGTATTGTTTTCGATCTGCCATTATTGAGAATATAATTTGTTTGTTTATCAACTCTCGGCTCTTACTTGTTCTTTGGGCCACAGCCGGCGTCCGCTGGCGCACCAAAAAGGACCACTTCTAAATTGTCCACGCTTTCGTGGTGCGGTTCGGGGTGTGACGTCCCCGCAAACACGGACTGAACCCCGCTCCTTTCGAGATGTGTGCGCTCGTTTCTCAAACCCACGCATAAAGGGCATTCCGGAGTTAAGTACCAGAAGGATTGTTTCTATTATCCTCACGGACTCCCCCGCGCAGACACGAGGACCGGGCGGCGCCTTGTCGTCTACAGACGATGTGACAGAGTACAATAATCGGCGCGCACCCTTCAGATCTGTGGCATGGGGGAGCAGCAGAACACCTTTTGTTGGTTCGGGGAAAGCGACCTTTGCGGCAAGCGCCTGTGCTGGGTCCATTATGCCTTTCCGTCAGTCTCCGTGGCGCCAGGGCTCTTACTGCGTTCTGCGCGGATGGCCGCCCGCGACGGTGAACGACGAGGAAGCGGCGGCTACGGAGAATTTCGTGGGAGACACTGAGCTGCATAGAAACGTTGAAACTTGGTCTGGACATCGGCTCGCCAAGTACCGAAAACATCGGGACCATTGTTCGCCCGTAATTAAAGTGTCATCGGACGGCTCGCCCCTCACTCTCCCTGAGGCTCGAGTTTGTACCTCGTTACTTGCTCGGCTCTGTTTGGGAGAGGGTTTTCTACTGGTGTGGGCCGCGGGGGCGGCCGCCGAAGAGGATACACTCGAACTGAGAACAAAAGATATGCCGCGTGGAGTGGCGGACTGGTTTTGGTGCCCCGGTAGGGCGGAGTCGGGTCCTACAAAAAGGGGACTACGAGACGAGCTTGGGGTCCGAAAGATACGATGTGAAGAGTCGAAGAGAGTCAGAGATACGATGCGAAGAAGGTCAGAGAAATGCGATGCGATGAGCTCGAGATGGTAGGGAGACGGGATGGAAAAGGAAGATAGCGGTGCGAAGAGATAGCGATGAGACGCAATGAGATGACGACTGGGGCAAGGACGGTACGATGAGAAATCAAAGTTGGGGATAGGAGACGAGTGAATGGAGCATTACGAAAGAGGATTAAGATGAAAATCACTGAGAGGCACGACGAAGGCGAGGATGACGAAGACGATGAAGGCGCCGACGAATCGGACCAATGACCCCACGAAGAAGCCCTGAGCCCCGACTCGAACAGCCAGCTCCGAGGCCCCCGTCAACATGGACCTTTCGTGAGACGGACTTTATGCATCTTATTTAGATTAGCTTTGCGGAAAGGAGGTGGCGTGTTGAGACATTGCGCGGTTTTAATAATTATCGACTTTATCATTTGTGTCGTCGTGCGTGTCTTTTTATATGCATACCCTTGTATCGTTACAGTTACTTTCTTTATGTGCCTGCCCTGTGTCGAATGTCGCGAGTGTTTAA
>WOVY01008760.1:0-12885 GCA_013436015.1 Rhipicephalus annulatus | reverse complement strand
ATGGCATGATTGCATGGCGAACACAAGCGACAGACCCTAACATAAAAATCATGACATGCGGTCATGTAACAACATGACTACATGCCACACTGATGATGCACTCGTGGCCGTTCGCGCTAGCATCGCACATATCAAATTTGGTATTACAGGATGACGACTGTATATGACTGGTGCAAACATGATAATCATGAGCGCGTGTCATGTACAAATGTCTGCATGCCACGCCATGATGCACTGGCGGCTGTTTCGCTACCTTCAGTTATGCCAATTTTGGTTTTACGGGTCGTGAATGGACGACGAAAGGTATGATACTGGTGCAAACATGATAAACATGACATGTGTCATGTAACAACATGACTACATGCTACACTCATGATGCGCTCGCGGCCGTTTCGCACGCTAGCTTCCCATATACGAAATTTGGTATTATATGACGCGCTAATGGATGTCAAAGGTATGTGACTTGTGCGAACATGATAACCATGAGATGCGTGTCATGTGAGGACGTGACTACATTGCAACAGTCAAGGCCCAATAAATTTTGACGTGACGCGGTGCGCGTGCTCACTGGCGTTCCTTTCGTCGCGTCATGCCGGCGTTGCCTCGCAGGCGGCGGTCCTCCCACATACTCGCAGCCGCGTTCCGCGCTGCGTTGCTTCGACGCATGCGCGTTTCAGCGTTCCGGCGTCCCTCCGTCAAGAACAAAAGGGAGATGCAGAGCTGTCCGGGTAACGCAGTGGCGCGAAATGTAGCGTCGCATTTCGCGCCGGTTACCGTCGCGCTGCGCCGACGGACACTGGTAGCGCCTGGCGTCAGACTATAGAGTGCTCGCGTTTGCTAAACGTAGCGTCACAGTCCCCGCGTGCGTGCCAGTCAACGCTACAGTGAAGTATGTTGGGGCCTTTTATAATGCACTCGCAGCCGTTTTGCTAGCTACACATATAACAAATTTGCTGTTACATTGACGTCAATGGAGGACGAGATATATGACTGGTGCAAATATGATAATCATGTTATGCGTGTCGTGTAAGAAATGACAACATACCACGTCATAGCGTACTCGCGGCCGTTTCACTAGCTCCACTTATACTAAATTCGGTACCACATGACATGAATAGATGACGAAGGTAACAACACATCCAAACATGATAACCATGACACGGAACTCATGTACGGCATAATTTACCTCCACCTCGTAACGTTGTGCTAATTTTAAAGGGACAATTAACATTTCTCATTCGTGCTTCACATATCATTGATTCCCTTCTGTACGTGGGATTCTGCCAGTTTTTTCATCAACTTTTCGTGAAACTGCAGAATTAAACACACATCGACATAACACACTAATCTGAGCCTCACAATTTGAACTGTTGCTGCCACCCCGGTGAAAGTTTTTTGAATTAATCCTCCTTATCACAATCAACTACTATAAATGTGCGTGTGAAATTAATATGGGGATTGGACAACTGTTTTGAATAGTTCAAAAATTGTGTTCTCACGCGCTGCGAACCTGAGAATACAAGAAAGAATTCATTATAGTTGTAGGGTCCTTAAGAATATTACATGTAGATGTTCATTGGGGCAACCATAACTTTTCAGGTACTTCAACGTAATGATAACTATAAAATTATTCTTTTATTCAACAATGTTTTTGTTTCAATCTCCATGCACAAAATTATAAAGGCGGCAGCAATTTCGAGTGTTTGTAGGCAGGCACTTTTAGTGCGAAAGCAACTATATCGACATTCTCGACTGGATTTCGCCGCTGGTGTCGGCGTAATTTGTCAAGCACCGTATATGTATAGGTATCTATAAATATGAAAATGCAAGAAAGAAAAAAATACAGAAAAAAACTCCTGACAGCGGGAATCTAACCGTGGGACGTGCGCGTAGTGAATACGAGGCATTATACACTAAGGCCCTGAGGGGTAGCTCTTTGAACGTTTAAACGGCTAGCTATTTATATCTCCCCACTTACCGCTGTTGGCGGGCGTTTCGGGGGAGAAGCATCGTTTTTTTCAGCATTATCAGTAATATGACGCACTGAGCGTGCGGCGGATCTCGTCTCCCATACATACTTTGGCCCGTGCAGAGGAAGGGCTGGAGTGAGCGAGCACCCTCATCTCCCGTTGGACAAAATCATACGTCTTGGCTGGCGTTGGGCTTGAATGGAACGATTCTCTTGTAATTATGGGGCGCACAAAGGTCCCTGCGTTTGTTGCACAGCCCCCGTTTGCGAAATAGGGGAAAAAGGTGCGCTTTTCAGACACAGTGACGTAACAACGTAGACGCTTCTTGGCGTCAATCTGTGTACCTGTGAGTACGTTCCATGTGTCATTTGTGCGTGAAAAGTGCGGGGCACGTTTCGATCTGCTCGCCAATCTGCACGTGACCTTCCAAGTTCTTTTTGTCAGGTTCATTGCTTCGCCTTTGCGGCAAAGCTTTGACATTTTTGGAACAATAATATTATAAGTTTATTGACGTAGTAGAACATCATGCCGCTGCTACTTCTTGTTTGATTTGTGGGGTTTAACGTCCCAAGTCACTGCTACTTCTGAGTGCTCGTGAACCATAACGTATCGAGATCTTGATCATACGTTCATTCGTAGGTGTTACTTTACAGACATTATTTGGCCAGGTGTTAAAAGAGAAACTAACTTAATCTATCGATTTGTGTCCCTTTTACGAGCTAGTTTCCTGCTGCGATTTGGTTCTTATCTCTAACCACGTAGTGACGAGGAGAAATAGAAACACGCAGGAGTGGTGTAATAAATCGTACCTATACAGCGCTTCTTGATTTTCTGCTTTCCATTACTCCCGATGCTATGTTAGCAATAACCTTGTCTGCCACTATAGTAAAATTTATGCATATACAGCACTCATAAAAGTGTCGTCTTGCAACGCACTTTACAAGTTCAGGTAACGCTATCATGTTGAGGGAGAACCCCTCCTTTATATTGCTCGACGTGGTGTGCCACGTAAAAACAGTCCTGAACAAGGCGCCCGTATTCTTGCATCACTGAACTCTGGGTTGCGCGACGTTCCCGTCCATTGGCAGATTACGACGACTCCCGGTGTCAATGACTACACTTCAGACTCAGGAAGTGTCTGGTTGCAAGCAGAGTCATCACAATACCTTCTGATTTGTATCCGTAACCAGGATGCGTACACTCCAGGCAAAGTAGTGGAACTTAAAACCTCGTCAACCTCGCTGTTCTACCGGTTGTTCCGTTCACAGTAACAGACAATGTGACATTTTGTTCCGTTCACAGTAACAGACATTGTGACATTGTTTTACCAACATCGTTTATTTGTTCACTTGACATTGAGCACGAAAATTATTTCTTACATAGTAGTAAATTACTCTTGCAGAATAAAAAAATCAGTGCGCTTTCTCTAAGATGATGTTGGATAAGCGAATAACGCCCAAGAAGAAAATTGGCTGGCGACGCCACCTCCAAGTTCTCACACGAGTCGCCAAGACGCTCTAACTTTGTGCGTCTGCTTTATGTTACAGAGTTTCTAATCAGTTTAAATAAAGTGCGCTCGCACATAAGCTTTTGAGGGCTTCACAGACGTAGATTACGAAGTTTTAGAAAAGTTTGTTGAGCAAATGCAGCCAAACTACAAAAGATACAGTCTGATTTACTTGAAGTTACGCGTGAAGATTTCAGTATGAAACATGAAACCAAAACTATCACTTCGATTTTCTCTTGTGTTTGTGAGCATACTGAAATAATGGCGCCTTCTTCTGGGTACAAAAAAGTTTATTGACGATAAACCACATCCCAACTTTCTTTTTTGCTGCTGCAGTCAACACACCTAAATACTCAAGACCTCACTACGCCGCCATGACGTCACGGAGGTGAGATCGGCCTGACAGTCGGCTTCACCTCTCCCGTACGGTATAGAGTTTGCTACCTGTCTTTTCGCATGCAAACAGTCCTTGAATTTAAATTTGCACTCATCATAGGTCCTTTCTTACGCAATAAGTTTTGAACGTAACATATTTCAATAACGTCGCCTTCTTTCTGAGGCGCAAAAGGAGGTTCCGTCGACCAGTGGCTCTCGGCATGCAAGCCCACCATCCAGTTTTTTTTTTCTCAGAAATTTATCTAAACCAGCCTGAGCTTTTTTTTGGTCTCTCCTGACAACCGTTATTATAGGAAATTTACTGAACACACGTATGCTGCTTTAATACTTTGACATTGGATGCAGAAAGTATTTTAAGCTTGACGAATGCAGCAATATCTAGTAAGACATTAAAAACGCAAGCGAAAGTCAGATTTTTCATTAATTGAATTCTTTATTACATCCTTCCACACCAAAACATTCGCAGCAGCACAAGAATATACTTCATCACGTGTTGTGGTGAATGCCCCCAGTTACACGTGTCAAGGTCTTCGTTACTGTCACTAAACGATAATCTCAATGCACCAAGAAACTTTTTTTGCTTCGGAGATCAATAAAACTCATTGCATTTTTTCGCTACATTTTGGTGGAAGTGCTGGGTGCTCTTCTGACAACGGAGCTACACAGTGGACGCCTCTTTAAGTCTTCTACCATGGCTACGCGTGAGGATACGGCTTCGACACCTACCTCAGCAACGATAGCAACCCGGTACGTTGCCCTAACGCAACCCCGTGATCCCGGTACCTTTACTGGAGAGGAAAATGCGAATGTGGACAAGTGGCTCAGTATGTACGAGCGCGTCAGCAAGCAATATGGGTGGGACCCAACCGTTATGCTTGCGAATGTCATTTTTATCTTGACAAGACCCCACGCATCTGGTTTGATACCCATGAGCATGAAATCACAAGCTGGGAAATGTTTAAACAACAGCTCCGCGACCTCTTTGGCAACCCGTTTGGTCACTAGCTTGATGCCCGAAAGGAATTGGCCGTACGTACAGAGACATCCACTGAGCCCTACTCGACTTATATTCAAGACGTCTTAGCGTTGTGTCAAAGGGCCGATCCCAACATGACTGAGGCCGACAAGATTTCGCACGTTTTAAAAGGAATCGCCGACGATGCGTTCAGCCTGCTTGTATTTACCAACGTACCGACCATCGATGTCATGATCGAAGAGTGCCGCCGTCTCGAGCAGGCGAAGAGTCAACGCATTTTGCTGCAGTTTCAGCGCATACCCAACACCGCGGCAACGTCGTCTTGCGAAGCCACACCTTGTCATCCGTCTACGACCGAAGGAAGTGACGCGCATCGTCCGACGTGGACTCGAGGCCGCTTACCCGGCTGCCAACAAACCGACTTTGCCAGACGCCTCAACGCCAGCTGTCGCCTTGATCCAGGCTGTTGTCCGCCAGGAATTCGCTAGCCTTGGTATCCTGTCCACTGCAGATACCCTGGATAATACTGGTCGTTCGATTGCTTCTGTGGACATGAGACATCGCCGCCCGTACTCTATTCGAACCAGGAACCCGTCTGAATGGCGAACAGCTGATGATAAGCCAATCTGCTTCCGCTGTGGTCACGCAGGACACATCGCTTGTTTACTACCGCAGCCAATGGCCATCTATGTCTTCTGGCTCGTACCCCCACTTACAGAAACTCATTCCGTCCACCAAACCAGCGTTATCCGACCAACTCTGAGTCTACAGCATTTACTGCCCCTGCGGACTGCGGCCACCTTGTCCCGTCGTCGCCACCGCCTCAAAGCCGCCCCTCTCGTTCAAATACACGTCGTCGCTGTCCCTCGCCATCGTTTAACCGCCGTATGTCCCCGGAAAAACTAGGCTGCGCAGCTTCTGGAGGTGAAGCTGCCCTGTCGACCTTACCCAAAAATCCTCTGTTGCCCTTACGTTTGAACCGGAACACCTAAGAAGTATATGTTGATGGCACACCTGTTGAAGCTTTGATAGATACGGGCGCTCACGTCTGTATTATGAGTTCGCGTTTTCGTCGTCCATCGAAGAAGGTCCTTACGCCCCCCTTGACCAGTGTCGTCCAAGTTGCAGATGGCGCAACAGTCCCTGTCGTCGGTATGTGCACAGCTCAACTTACCGTAGCCGGTCATCAAGTGGTCGTCCTTTTTACCGTGCTTGCAACATTTCCCCATGACCTCATACTAGGACTTGATTTTCTTGCCACCAATTCTGCTCTGAGTGTTTTCTCCACTGGTGTGCTCCGCCTAAAGCGGCCACAAATCAGAGACGCCCCGTACCAACTTACATGCCGATTACAATGCAGCGACTTTGTTCACCTGCCCTCCAAAACTGTGACGTATGTCAATTTTCTGTGCTCACCAGCTGTGCCCGACGGTGACTATTACGCTACGCCTCTCACCGACGTATTCCTTGTGCACAATGTTGCAGTGCCCTATACGGTGCTCAGCATCACAGAAAACATAACTTGTCTACCACTTGTAAATTTTGGCTACATGAATCATGTGCTTCCACAAGGCATTTCCGTGGCCCACCTGTGTCCGTTACTCGATTCACAAATTGAAGTACTTGCCTTAGACACCCTTGTTTTACCGCAGCGCACATCACTCGCAACACATTTGGGCAGCCGTCAAATTGTAGACATGATCGCCACTGATCTTCCGCCTCCGCAAGTAGAAGCCCTACAACATCTTCTCGAGGCCTACAAGGATATTTTTGATTTTGACGACCGACCTCTAGGGCAGACGTCCTTTGTCCAGCATCGCATACACACAGGTGATGCCAACCCTGTTCACCGCCGTCCCTACAGAGTGTCTGCTTTTGAGCGGAGCATAATTCAGAAGGAGGTAAACAAGATGCTAGCGAAGGACATTATTGAACCAACCTCCAGTTCCTTGGCATCCCCGGTGGTATTAGTTAAAAAGAAGGACGGATCGTGGCGATTTTGTGTGGACTATCGCCACCTTAACAACATCACCAAGAAAGACGCATACCCTCGGCCCCGCATTGGCGATGTCCTTGATTGCCTCCATGGTGCCGCCTACTTTTCTTCCATCGATCTTCGTTCTGGTTATTGGCACATTTCTGTGGACCCCATGGACCGAGAGAAGACGGCTTTTGTAACACCCGTTGGCCTCTACCAATTCAAAGTCATGCCTTTCGGCCTATGTAATGCCCCCGCCACCTTTGAACGAATGATGGGCTCCCTGCTCCATGGATTCAAGTGGTCTACTTGTCTTTGTTATCTGGATGACGTGATTGTGTTTGCTCCTACTTTTGAAGCGCACCTTGAGAGACTGTCGAAAATTCTTGATGTCTTCCGTCTCGCCGGCCTTCAGCTGAATTCATCCAAGTGCCGGTTTGGTCGCCGTCGCATTACAATACTTGGACATATTGTGGACGCTTACGGCGTACAGCCTGACACAGTAAAAGTTCGAGCTGTGAAGGACTTTCCTGTGCCAAAAACTGCCAAAGATGTCCGCAGCTTTGTGGGGCTCTGCTCCTATTTTTGGCAGTTCATCAAGAACTTCGCGGAAATCGCTCGGCCCCTAACAGATTTACTCAAACCAGATGAGACGTTTACCTGGGGTCCCTCGCAAGCAGCAGCATTCTCCGACCTGACCACTTTGCTCACTTCTCCTGCGCTAGCTCACTTCGACCCTACGGCACCGACCGAAGTCCGCACCGATGCCAGCGGTTACGGAATAGGCGCTGTGTTGGCTCAGTGACAACGTGGGCAGCATCGCGTGATAGCTTATGCCAGCAGGCTGCTGTCCCCCTCGGAGCGTAATGATTCCATCACAGAGCGCGAATGCCTTGCGCTGGTGTGGGCAGTCGCGAAATTTCGCCCTTACTTATACGGACGACCATTTATAGTTCTTTCCGACCACCACGCTCTTTGCTGGCTCGCCTCCCTTAAAGATCCCACAGGTCGTCTCGCCCGCTGGGCACTCCACCTCCAGGAGTATTCTTACACCGTAGTGTATAAATCAGGAAAACTGCACAAAATGTGGATTGTCTCTCACGCTACCCTGTGGCTGATTGCGATCCTACGGGCACTGATTATGTGGGTTGCGTCCTTTCCATCTCCCAGCTGCTTCATCTTGGGGACGAGCAGCGTCGCGATCCGGATATCAGCCGCCTAATACAACAGCTCTAGTCTTCACCGCAAGACGCTGCTGTTCGCATGTTTACCTTAAAGGACCACACCTTATATCGGCGTAATTTATCGCCCAATGATCACGACCTACTTCTGGTAGTACCAAAGCACCTGCGCTCCACAGTCCTACATGAGCTCTATGACGCGCCAACCGCCGGTCACCTTGGTGTCTCTCGCACATATGACCGTGTGCGCCGCCGCTGCTACTGGCCTGGCCTTTCACGCTCTGTAGGTCGTTATGTCAATGCTTGTGAAATTTGCCACCTTCGCAAAACGCCGTCGGGACTCCCTTCCGGATATCTTCAGCCCATCGACATCCCATCGGAGCCATTCTTCCGTGTTGGTTTGGACTTTCTCAGTCCCTTCCCAACATCTGCCTCCGGAACAAGTGGGTCGCGGTGGCTACGGATTACGCGACCCGTTACGCAGTTACGTGAGCCATGCCAACAAGCTGCGCTACAGACGTGCTGATTTTCTACTACGCGATCTCATTTTAGTGCATGGAGCCCCTCGTTTACTGCTGACAGACCGAGGCCGTACGTTCCTTTCGAAAGTGGTTCACGATATTCTGCGTTCCTGCTCCACCCAACATAAGCTCACGACATCGTACCATCCCCAGACAAACGGGCTTACAGAACGTTTAAACCGCACCTTGACAGACATGCTATCGAAATACATCTCGGCCGACCATCGTGATTGGGACCTTGCACTACCCTACGTGACGTTCGCATACAATTCCTCCCGGCATGACACTGCTGGGTACTCGCCATTTTACCTTCTGTTTGGACGCGAACCAACATTGCCGTTGGATACCGCTGCGCAGTCTACTTCTGAATATGCACGCGACGCTATTACCCGAGCTGACCATGCTCGTCAGCTTGCCCGCAGCAGATTAATGGCGTCCCAAGACTCGCAGAAGCATCGTTACGACGAGCGGCATCGCGACGAACACTTTCCAACAGGTTCCCTCGTTCTTCTTTGGTCCCCTACGCGACATGCAGGCCTTTCATAAAAACTTCTCTCTCGTTTCACGGGCCCATACCGCGTGCTTACACAAGTGACCGACACTACATGTGCAATTGTCCCAGATAATCCATCAACCTCTTTTGCTCTGCTGTCAAGGGACATCGTCCACGTATCAAGGCTCCAGCGTTACCACGCTGCTCCTGCTGTGGCCCCGTAAACTCGCCGGGTCGGCGCTTCTGCCGCCGGGGGTTACGTGATTTAAGCTGACTGAAACAGGGCACAGTGGGACATACCCAAAAAAGGTGCCTCAGACTGAAAGTGAAGAAGTGGACGTTGTCGGTCAGCTGCGCTGAGGCTGCAGACTGACTACTGTTATTTTCCACGTAACATTTTGGTGGAGATGCGGGGTATCGATCCCCGTACCTCTCGGAGACCAATAAAACTCGGTTGCATTTTTCTCGCTTAGGATTTGCTCAAGCACTATTTCTATTGTCAAAACTGCCGGCACAACTACAGGTTCAGGAAAATTGAGGCCACCTTTCGTGGCAAGGGCAGTAAGTGAAAACTCATCGTTCTCACAACTCTCGTCTTCTAAAACAAGATCGTCCTTGCAGAAGGTACATGCAAGCTTTTTTATAGATGCATGTGCGCAGTATCCTGCCACTTAAGTACGGTAGAAAGCATCGGAAGCTTTTTGCGATGTCATGCTCACTTACCGCAACACAAAATTGTCTCCTATACTGTGGGTAATAAAGAGAGCCACAAGGAGTGAGACCATCTAGATGAGGGAGTTCGAGGAGCGCGATCACATTTTCAATCGGAGCTTGCGCTCTGACCCGTATATCTGCCATATATACACGAAATACTGCGCTCCTGACAATTGCCAATATTTACCAAATCTGTCCTCTAGGCAGTCAGTCTAAAACTGCCCCAGCAACACGTGCGGGAAGTGGAGCTTTTCAATGAAGTAGCGGGTTACTTCTACAAGGGCATGACAAGTGTGGCGAAATGCACTGTGTGTTTGACAAGTCAGGTGGCCTGCATCATGCTTTAGACTTCCCGAAAAGTCTTGCCACTAAATTACGCTGTTGAGGAAGTCGATCTGAGGTGAAGAAACACTTCTCATTGGCTTTTGAAAGCTGTCGCGCAGGCGCTGTTCCTTGTGATGGGTTTTGGCACACACAATGATCCACCACGTCATGAGAATGGTTTTCAATTCAGCTATGCCTTTGGCGTGGTGTACTTGCGCTAACTTTGAACTAGTGAGTGCGTGATATTTACAAGGTTGAAGATCTTCAGGACAACGTTGACGACTTCACGCTCCATGTTGGACGGATTTTGTGCTTTTTCAGGAAATGTAGGGGCCAAGCACAAGAGTTCATAGTTTTCCTCTTCGCGCGCCTTCTCAAATTGCTAACTTATGCTGTGAACATTTGTCCATCACTGCAAGGTTCAGTTATGTCGGGGAAAAACATGCAAGTCTCTGGATTGCGATGACTAAGCCAGTTGTTATAGATACACTTGAGAATGTGAACACTGTCTATGAAAAAAAAGTTCTGATCACCCAAAAAAATTTTGGGTGATCAGAAAAAAAAGACATTGCTTCGTGGTTATTGGAACTATTCTCAAAATTGACTGTGATCAGCCGAAATCCAGCATCTTCTAGCTGTATAATGAGGTGTTTGAGAACACAGGGCAAATCTTTTGCATCGAGTTTGGGACAGGCAGAATATGCACATATACTTTGTTGTATGACAACAGGTTCTGCATTTTCAACACGTTTGCTGTCATTGCAGCAATGTTGCTGTTTGTGGCTGCACCTGTAAGGATATCATAATAATGTTCAAAGTAGGACTGTAACCTAATGTCGTCTATCATGAGCGTTACTGTACGTTCTTGGTCCTTCAGTGCTAATGCCATTTTTTGCGTATGACAGGTACAAATCATCTTGTTGTTCCCATGAAGGAATAATGCTGTTTGCGGCACAAACCACACCAACACGCCTGATAGAGTTTGGATGTGGGAGCTTCAACTGGGATGTACTTCGCATGAACTTGTAAGCGAGTACTGACATTGTGAACGGAATACTGGTGAACAGATGTAATTCGGCTGGATACCTAGCTTCATTAGTCAAAACAATCTCAACTTGGTTCCTCAGAAACGTCATAACTTCTGATTGTCAGTCATATAGAAACTGTAATGATGACAGTTCTTATAAGTGCGCCGATATACGGTACAAAAGAAGCTCAACACTTCCCTTATCATTTGGGAGTATTTTACAATTTCTTCTACGTGGTCAAGTGAAACACCCAGTTGACCAATGTCCGAAATTGAAATGGGGAACACGATGTTTTCCACCTTTTCAACCTGTATCTCTCCAAAACATACTTTGAGGCAGAGATCGGCACATACAACTACAGGTGTCTACTTTTTGAACCCGTGTCTCTTCAAACCATACTTTGAGGCAGAGATCGGCACATAAAACTACAGCACAAGGCACTACCGGCGCATCTTGGGGCACAAAGTTCAAGAACCACACAATGCTTTTTACAATGGCCTTGCTTCCCAAGTCTCCCACCAAAAGCTTGTTCGTGTTACACAAGAGGTTCTCGAAAGAGGAGATGGGGTTCCTCTTCTCTTCCCCTTGATGCGCGATGAGTGACTCTTGTAATGAATCCTGCAGTGCTTTGGCCACCATACGAGCCCGTTAGTCTTGCGGGCCTTTGCGAGCCACACTTTTGTGTAGAGAAAAATACGTGGGGCAGCCAGGAGAAATGCTTGGATCAGTTCCAGGCCTTAGACGCCTGAGTTTATGCGGAAGTGAGATCACTTTGCCAGCGACCGTGTCTGTGTAGCACGTCGAGGTGACGAAGTCACTTTGGTGATAGCGCTTTTCGCAAAGCTGCAAACAGACAGAATGTTATATGTGATGTAACAGCAGAAATACTGAGCAGTCTCATAACAATGCGACAGCAAAAGCAACTATGAGAAAAAAAACTGAATAGAAAGAAAATTCAGATTTCCTTACCACTGCGAAAGTTTATGGCGCCAAGTCCTTACGCGGCACTGCGCGTGTCCATACTGCTCATTCAGCGGCGTTGGCAGGGAACCTGTAGGCACAAACGGTGTTTCCTCCGGCATAATTAAAATTGCAATTCGGCGCACAGCAGCAGCCAGGCATAGTCCTTGCGTTGTTAATACATGCCATGACAGCAATACTGAGTTGCGTGACGGAGACAGCTCGTTTGCTTGCGACGTTTGGTTGCGAAGCAGGGCCACTTGAGAACAATACGCACCCAAATTCTAGCATTGGTCCATATAGATTTCATATATCATCACCATTGTGCTTAGACGTAGACCATATAGACGGCTGCTCAGTCTACGAAGAATTCCTAAGGCGCGTTGTGCTTTATATTCCATGCTTTCTATGTGGGTATTCATGCTTGGGTTGGCATTATAAATTACTCCTAAATATTTAAGAGATTCCACCTGCGTAAAGAGCTCTTGTTTATAACATATTGAAAGCGAGATGGGATCTGATAACGGGAATATCAATACTGCACTCTTATTTACATTTAAGGTCATGCACACTCTCCCTAACCATCTCTCTAGCATATTCACATGTCTCTGTAGATTTTGATATAAAAAGTATATGTTACTAAGTGGCATAAAAAAATGCAATATCATCGGCATATACAAACACATTCACGTTCTGGCAATGCGGGATTGTGCTCACTAAGATGTTAAGTATAACTGACAATAATACAGCGTCTTGGGGGAAACCGCGAATTTGTTTGCACTTTGATGATGCGCACCCATCCTTAAAACAATAGAAGTCTCTTCCTCTCGAGAATTC
>WOVY01008759.1:0-17163 GCA_013436015.1 Rhipicephalus annulatus | reverse complement strand
AATCGGAGGCAAATGTGACGTGCGGCAACGCGAGATCCAGTCGGTGTGGGTTTGGTAGAAACATACTTAGCGAGCATGTCTGTAAGAGTTCGATTTAGACGCTCCGTGAGTCCATTGGTTTGCGGGTGGTATGATGTAGTCAGCTTGTGTCACCTTTTACAAGACTGCAAGATGTCGGCTATGACCTTCGACAAAAGGTGCTGCCACGGTCTGTAAGCAGCTGCCATGGGGCTCCGTGTTGCAAAATCCGTCCTTGAGGGGGATGTCGGCGACATCTGTGACGCAGCTTGTTGGGAGAGCTCGTGTGATGGCATAACGCGTGGCGTAGTCGGTGGCCACGGCTATCCACTTGTTACCCAGGGAAGACAAGGGTAAGGGCCAAGTAGGTCCAAGCCAACGCGGAAGAGCGGTTCTGACGGAATATCAAGTGGTTGAATGCGTCCGGCGGGAATTGTCGATGGCGTTTTGTGGCGCTGACATTTCTCACAAGCAGCAACGTAGCTTCTGACTGAGTGTGCAAGCCCTGGCAAGTAGAAGCGTCCGCGTATTCTGTCGTAAGTGCGTGACACACCAAGGTGACCAGCAGTCGGAAGGTCATGGATTTCATGTAGAACTTCCGAGCGAAGGTGTTTCGGAATGACAAGCAGCAGTGCCGGTCTATCCAGCTCAAAACTTTGGCAGTATAATACACCATCGTGGAGCACGAATGAGCGATCGGATTGACTGGAAGATGGTGATTCGAGGCGCTCAATGATATCACGCAAGGACGCATCATAGCGCTGCTCATCACCGATGCATGTCATTTGCGAAAGGGAAAAGACGCAAGGCTCGGTGTCGGTGTCATGCATAGTGCTCGACTCAGCGACCGGGTAGCGCGACAGTCAGTCTGCGTCCTGATGTAGGCGTCCGGACTTGTACGTCACTATAAAGGTATTGCCGCGAGGCGCATTGCGGATAGTATTGCGCATGCCGATACCGCCGGCACGCGGCCTTATCGTGGTCCAGGATGCACCGCGTCTCATCTGCGAAGATGATGGCCCGCACGTCGACCATTCGTTCATAACGACATAGCGCCAGACGCTACGGTGACTGTATCTCGGATGGTGAACGCGCCTTGCGTTCCAGTGGGACATTTCTGTTACCCGACGGCCGTCGAACGCACCTTGCGTTCCAGTGGGACACTTCCGTTACCCGACGGCCGTCGAACGCGCCTTGCGTTCCTGTGGGATATTTATGTTACCCGACGGTCGTCGAACGCGCAGTTCGCCTCCCGCTAAGCCGGTGTGTCTGTTTTCCTTTAGTGGGCGCAAGTCCGCCAAACAAACGGATCTCCTATTTCTACTAACCTCCCGGTCTCCTGTCTTCGGGCAACCCTCACTCTTACGTGACAGTATACTCTTGGAGTCGCAGAGCCCAGCGCACGAGCCGGCCAGTAGGGTCCTTCAGTGACGTAAGCCAACATAACGCATGATGGTCAGTTATCACAGAGAAATCAGTGCCATATAAATATGGGCGGAACTTTGAGACTGCCCAAAAGAGAGCAAGACATTCACGCTCCGTAATAGAACAGTTGCTCTCAGCAGCTGTGAGGAGGCGGCTAGCGTAGGAGACAACTCGGTCGTGTCCCCGTTGCGCTGGGCTAACACGGCTCCGATTCCGTGACCACAAGCATCGGTTCGAACTTCCGTCGGAGCGAATGGGTCAAAGTGAGTCAATACGGGCGGATTCGTCAGTAGCGTGATTAGTTGAGAAAAAGCAGCAGCTTGGTCGGTACCCCACGTAAATGTGACGTCTTCCTTTAGAAGCTCTGTGAGGGGTCGAGCGATGGTTGCAAAATCTTTCACAAATCTTCTAAAATAGCAGCAAAGTCCTACAAAACTCCGGACGTCTTTAGCTGACTGGGGTACAGGAAAACTAGTGACTGCACGAGTTTTCTCGGGGTCTGGCTTGCCACACCAGAGGCGTCGACAAGGTGGCCCAACACTCTAATTTGCCGGCGTCCGAAGCGGCACATCGACGAGTTCAATAGGAGGCCTGCAGTGCGGAATATGTCCAGAATAGCTGACAAACGCTGATGGTGGGTCTCAAATGTTGGGAATATACAACGAAATCGTCAAGATAACAAAGACATGTTAACCATTTGAATCCTTGCAGCAGAGAGTCCATCATGCTCTCGAACGTGGCTGGGCATTGCATAGCCCAAATGGCATATCTTTGAACTGATCTAGGCCGTCTGGAGTTTCAAATGCAGCCTTGTCTTGGTATTTTTTGTCGACAGCAATCTGCCAGTAGCTGGAACGTAGGTCTATTGTGGAAAAGTATCGGGCGCCGTGGCGACAATCGAGAGCGTAATCAATGCGGGGTAAAGGGTAAACGTCCTTCTTTGTGATTCTATTCAGATGACGGTAATCCACGCAGAAGCGCCACGTGCCATCTTTCTTTTTAACGAACACAACGGGGGACGCCCAAGGGCTTGAAGAGGGTTTAATAATTCCTTTGGCTAACACCTTGTTGAGTTCTTGTTGAATTATTTTACGCTCGGTGGCAGACACTCGGTATCGTCGCCGATGAATAGGATGAGAATCACCTGTGTTAATGCGATGCTTGACGAGTGAAGTTTGGCCGAGAGGACGGTGGTCGATGTCGAATATGTCGTGGTATGAAGCCAGAAGGCGGCATAGCGCGGTTGACTTCTCAGGTTTGAGGTCCGGGGCGATCATGCAGCGTAAGATCGCATCGAGGCACGTGGCATCCTGCGAGTGATGTGGGTGCTCGGGACATATGTCTGCCGTAAAACTGTTGACGTGGTCGTCAATTAAGGGCCTTAGTGTGGCGACCAAAATTTCTTGGCGTAGCACTTGTTTTATGAAACCGAAATTGATAACAGGTAAATATGTTCGGTTAGAGGCCATGCTTACGACAGAGTGTGGGACAGTGATGTCACGCACCAGGAGAACATCAGTAATCGGCGTCATGATATAATCACCGTCGAGCACGGGCGAGGGTGTTGCCAATTCAATGCATGTGAGAGCTTTAGGCGGTATCCGGAAGAAGTCAGTGGTACACAAGCTGTTCGGGAGTTCAGGGTGAGATTCCAGGAGAAGACGAAGTTCTAGGCAGAGAGTACCAGCGGCACAATCGATGAGGGCAGAATGCGTCGATAGGAAGTCCATGCCGAAGATTAGGTCGTGGGGGCAATTTTCAAGCACCGTAAATAAAACGGGAACATGGTGGCCGGCAATACTAACATGAGCCGTACACATTCCAGTGATGGCTACAGTTCCACCATCAGCGACACGGAGGGCTTTAGTTGCTGCAGGCGTGAGGACTTTTTTGAGTAGGCGACACAGATGGGCACTCATTATGGATTCTTCAGCTCCGGTATCGACTAACGCCATCAAAGAAATACCGTCTACATACTCCTCAATCAAGTTCGTATCAGTAGGGAACGTCAATGGAGGATTTGGATCATTCGCAAGCGATGCAGCACTATCTCTTGGAGCTGCATGATCTAGTTTTCCGTCCGAGAGGATCCACAGTTGACCGGCGATGGATAGCGGCGTGGTTGGGGCGGTGTGGAACGGCGGCGTTGAGGTGGCGGTGAACGAGCAGTGGAGCGGCTGTTGGGGATGTCGGAAGAAGGGTACACACGACTGGGTGAATACCGACGGGAGTCCTCATATGGTCGAATAGAGGAAACTTGGCTCCAGTTTGAGGGCGTCCAAGTGCTGCGGCAGTAGCGGGAAATATGGCCAACTCGGTGGCAGTGGAAGCAGATCGGCTTGTCGTCTGCAGTTCTCCATTCAGCCGGATGGCGGGATCGCGGAATAAAGTGTAACTCATGGCGTGGTGCATTTGTTGTCATGGGTCTGGAGACGGGTCGGGAGACAGAGCAGGCCACAGGAAAACCAAGCTTTGCAATTTCCTGCCTCATGACGGCTTGAATAACGGCGACCGGCGGAGGCGTTTGTGCGGCGCCATGGTCAAGCGGATGTGGAGGAAACGGTGCCGGACTAGATGCCTCAAGCTTCCGTCAAACTATTCGTGTCACGCTGTCCTGCATGGGTGGTGCGGCACCGAGATCGGTGCAAGTGGATGTAACAGCCGTGTTTGGTAGCCGCGTAAATTGAGGCAAACACGGCTTCTTTTGCCCATTTCGAAGTGACGGCATTTCTCGATAGTCATATCTACGGTCGTGACGTTATTGTAGGCGAGCAAACTGAAGGCGTCGTCCGCGAAGCCCTCAAGTATGTGGCCCACCTTGTCACTCTCTGTCATTTGCTCGTCGACTTTTCGGCACAACGCGAGCACATCTTCCATGTACGAGACATACGACTCTGTTGACGACTGCATACGAGTGGCGAGTACTTTTCGCGCTTCCATTTGGCGACCTGACGGGTCCTCAAAGATGTCGCGTAGTCGCTCCTTGAAGATATCTCAGCTGGTGAGCTCGGTCTCATGGGCGTCGAACCAGACCCGTGGGGTGCCATCCAAGTAAAAAATTCCGTTGGCGAGCATCATGGTAGGGTCCCATCGGTGTGTGTGGCTAACACGCTCGTACATACGGAGCCAGTAGTCGACGTCGAGCCCAGGTTGTGCGGAGAATGTACCTGGATCACGGGGGTGGGCATCGTCAGGTATGTAGTGGCTGGAGCTACATATGAAGACGCTGACAGGCTGTTGTTATTGGTAGCCATGGCCGGAGACTGAATGGTGTGGCCACTGCAAAGCTTCGTGGTGAAGACGGGGAACATTCCATCTCTACCAAATATGTTACGGAAAAGAAGAGACGCCGTAACGACGAGGCTGGGGATTTATATATTCAAAACCAGCGGTAATGGCGTGCCTGGTTCACCAGAAATCAAGCGGAGACAGCTTTTCGTCTTCCTCTTCAGGCACACACGTGCGTCGCCCCCTAGAATATAAATTTATATGCATGTGGCATATTATATATATATATATATATATATATATATATATATATGTGTGTGTGTGTGTGTATGTGGTCACGAGTGATTGTGTTCATTCACAGATGAGGTGAAATGGCGTTGGGAAAGAGCAGCGTACTTCTTAGACAGGCCTAGTCTGGTTCACCCAGCCACACAGTTCAAACGCCGCTCCACAACTCTTTTTCTTTTTCCGCGCCCCGTACGCTCGCGCATCTTCGTTGCATTTCCTCTGGCGCCAGAAAAAGCTCGCCGAGTGAGTTAAATATGGTTATTACAGTAGTGTTTGAGGCAGGCTACGTGAACAATTTGCGTAGTGCGCGAACGCTGGTTATTGGCTGTGACACGGGCGACAACGCAATTCATGTCACTGAGACCAGTGACTATCACGAATGGGACGGAATAGTTTGCTAGAAACTTCCAGTACAATCTTTTTCTGCTAACAGGTGTCCACAGCCAAACGTAGTCGCCAGGAGAGAAGTGTACGTTGATATGCCTGGCATCGTAGCGACTCTTGCTGTGTTTTTGCGAAGGCAGTGTTCGAAGGCGCACTAGTTGACGTGCTTCTTCAGCATGACATAACGTCGGAGGGATGGACAGATCTTTCTGATACGAGAAAGGTAATAGAGTGTCTGGAAAACTTTGTGGGCTTCGGGCGCAAAGCAGAAAGACTGAGGTTCAGTAACTTCATGCTTGGCGGTTGTTATATGCGTAAATAACAAACGGTAAGACGGCGTCCCAGTTCTTGTGGTTAGTATCAACGTACATCGATAGCATAATCGTAAGAGTTCGATTCGTTCTCTCAGGGAGACCGTTAGTTTGTGGATGGTAAGGGGTAGAGTGGCGATAAGAGGAGCCACAGAGGCGCAAAGTTTTTTCAACCACACCGGCAATAAATTACCGTCCATGGTCACTGATGACAACCCGTGCAGCACCGTGACGCCGTATGACCCGTTGTAACAGAAAACAAGAAGCAGCAGCTATTGTGGCCGATGTCAGTGTGTCCGTTTCCGTATAACTAGTTAAATAACCCACGCACACTACAACGTATCGGTGGCTGGATGGAGTCTTAGGAAGGGGTCCGAGAAGTCGATGCCGACTTTTTCAAAAGCGCATGTCGGTAGAGGAAAGGGCTGCAAATAGCCTGTTGGGGCAGTTGTGGATCACTTGAGGCGCTGACATATAGTGCAGCTTGCGACGTATTATTTTGCGGTCTTCCACATTTTCGGCCAGTGGAACCTCTCACGTAGCCGATGTAGCGTACGTGTGAAACCAAGATGACCATATGTTATGACATCGTGCATAGAACAAAGGACGACCTGGCGCATGCTCTCCGACAACACTAGGAGCAACGGGAGGCTGTGGGCTGAATAGTTTTTCTTATACAGCAAGCCATTTGAAATTGTAAAGTGCTTGTCGGCGGGGTTATGTGCAGCTTCGAGAAAGGATTTCAGGGTAGGATCACGCTGTTGCTCACGTTTGAAGCTGTTGGTATGTGGGAAGTCGGACGAGACAGAAACTAAATAGTCACCAATGTCATCGTCGTCAGCATTGGTGTGTACTGAAGGAAGGCGGGATAAGCAATCGGCATCCGTGTGACATCGTCCGCTCCTATACGTCACAGAAAAGCTGTACTCTTGGAGGCCCGACGCACAACGAGCCAGCCGGCGAGACGGCTCACGAAGTCCTAGAAGCCAGCATAGTGAGTGATAATCGGTCACTGTTGTGAACTCGCGGCCATGTATATACGGTCGGAACTTCTGAATGGCGAAGACGACTGCAAAGCACTCGAGCTCGGAGATGGTGCAGTTCTTCTCTGCTCTGGTCAGTGTCCGACTGGCATACGCTACGACATGCTGACGTTTGTTGCAGAGTTGTACTAGTACAGCACCAACACCTAGCCCACTAGCATCCATATGAAGTTCAGTCAAAGCGTCAAGATCATGGTGATTCAGTAGTAATGGTAGAGCGTCCGAACTCTTTTTTTCCTCGCTCTTTCGGTCCGCGTTACAATATGCTTCACGATGGGCGCTCAATTCAATAAAAACTTCAGCTGTTGAAATGCAGCTTCACATTTATCATTTCACAAGTACGGTGTGTCTTTATGACGAAGGAACGTCAGTGGAAAGGCAATTTGTGCGAAGTTCTTGATAAATCGGCGCAAGTATGAGCACAGACCCAGAAAACATCTCTGGTTCTTCACTGTTCATGGTTGTTCAAAGTTGCGAACCACTGCGGTCTTCTGCGAGTCTGGTCGTACGCCTTCTTTATATAAGGGAAAGCGTGATACGAGGGCTTGACGTTCTCCAAAATGGCACTTTGAGTTTAAAACAAGGTCAGCTTCACGTAAGCATTCAAACACAAGTGACAAGCGGTGGTTATGCTTTTGAAAAGTCTTTCCGCATATAATCACGTCATCGAAATAGCACATGCAAATTTCCCATATTAGTTTACGGAGTACTGTATCTATAAATCTCTCAAATGTCACTGGAGCATTGAAAAAAACAAAAGGCATAACGTTAAACCCAAAAAGACCGTCTGGTGTTACGAAGGCTGTCTTCTCTTTATCTGAGGGATGCAGATATCTAGAACGCAAGTCAACAGAAGAAAAATAGGAGGCATAATGCAGGCAGTCAACGGTGTCACCTATACGTGGCAAAGGGTAGACGTCTTTTTTTGTGATGGTAATAGGCGACGATAGTCTACGCAGAATCTTCATGATTTGTCCTTCTTCCTGACTAGAATGACAGGAGCTGCCCACGTACTACACGATTCTTGTATGACGTCCTTCTATAACATGTCTTCAACTTGGTCAGCGATTACTTTACTTTCTGAAGACAATACGCGATAGGGCTTCTGGCGTATTGGTGGTGCTGGGCCTGTATAGACGTGGTATTGCGTACCTGAAGACGGTGGCGTAACGGTAGACGTCTCGTCTTGGGCAAAGTAAAAGACTGAGGCGTACCCTGCGATTACCTCCTGCTGCAGCGACAGTTCAGTTGAAGGAAGGAACTTGTTGACCATGTGGTCGATGCTGGCAGAATAGTAAGGGTAAGAATTGATGTGGGGTTTCTTTACATTCACCGGCAGTTCAAATGACCGCATGGTGAGAGTACTTTGCTCTTAAAAGCTTGCCAATTTAACTCCTGCAGGCAGAGGTATGGGCGGCGCGGAAACGTTCACAGTCTACAAATCGGCACAACCATCGACGGTGAGCACGACGCAACGAGGCACAATAACGTTTTTTTAAAGGGTCCCTGAAACGGCTTTTTTACATTTCTTTTTTTATTAAACCACTACTGGAGCAAATCATTGCCACCATAATTCAATCTATACACCCAATAATAACGGAGCTACGAGTAATGAAAAGGTGCCCCCCTCTGCTCCGCCTTTCACCCTTAACTTTTCCTGCGAGCGCTCGGGGCTAAGCTCCACCTTCACGGAGCCTGCGTCACGATGTGACGTGGCAGAACGAGTGCGTGAAGTTGTGTCGTTTGCTTCCGGTAAGTCAAAGCCAGAGCAGAGCCGCCATCAGTCAGGCGATTGACCGCGGCTGGACCAGGTGGGTGATCATCTGTTTGTGCGCTCAACACGAGCAGCCTATGTTTTGTTTCACAGTGTTTGGATCACTGCTCATCATGGACCCTGGACTTGAGAGTTTGCGCCGAATGAGCGATGAAATGGTTTTCGAACCATAGATTGACACAGCGTTTTGCGATTCTGCGCTTCGTGCCGAGGATGACAGCAGTGATCTGCCGCCACCTGACTCAGCGGTCTTCCATGACGATGTCAACGATCACGGGTAAGTGTAAATGATTTAGGTAGCCCTTTGTGTTCGATACTTGTTCGTCCTCGCGTCTGCGTTTGCTGTGTCGCGCGTGTAACTTGTACACTGTGCTGCATAACCACGAGCATTGAAATAATTTCGTCATTGTCTTTCATTTCACGGTGTTTGTGCGGTGTCCACGATAACGATAACTTAGGCCGATTTTCGCGAGTGCAGGTGCGACAGCGGGCTTTGTGGAGCATGCCAACAGCCCTTGAACAACTCTGCTGTCTCGACATTCCGCAAGTTGTTCGGGAAAGTCCGGACTGCTGTATGACTCGGCACGAAGACTTCCGAAGCGTGTGCCTGCACTCCGCGGTGCTGCGTGCTGTAGAATGGCATCGTAGTTGAAAGAAAAGTGCGCAGATAATAGTGTAACAAACAAACAAAACAAAAATATTTTATAGTTGCAGTTCCATCAACGTCATCTTACGCCTTCTTCCAGGAAATATCACTTTCTAGCAAACCGCCTCTTCATGCGATGGATTTGGCAAAGGCTTAGCACCTTAGGTGACGCAACACAGTTGTATTACCTGCGTGCGTAGTCACCATCACCCGGAAGCAGTACCCGTCAGCCGACTACGTGGGCTTCCGATATACTTTTGTGCGCAAGTGAAAGCTTTTATATCTTAACTTGAAATTAAACTGCAAGATGCCCATGCTTTCAACTATGCATCGAAGATATCCACGCATAAATGATTTCCGCATTCATGTCCTTTTAGGATGACTTGTTTTGCACAGGTTTTTTAGATGCGGAGCATCTAATACTCGAGGCTTGTAGTGCGGCGCCGTCCGCAAGCTTCCTCCTCCTTCTTCCACCATCTGTGCATCCCTTCCTCCTCTACACACCGCGCGCGCTTCACTCCCCCACCATCTGTGCACCCTTCCTCCTCTACACACCGCGTGCGCTTCTCCTCTTCACGAACATTCGCTAGCTGTATAATGTAGCGCGCATGCACCGTCACGCTTCGAGAACATCGGCAGCTGACGCGCGCGCATGCGCCGTCGCGCTTCGAGAACATCGGCAGCTGACGCGCGCGCATGCGCCGTTGCGCTTCTCCCCCTTCTCGAACATTCGACAGCTGACGCGCGCATGCACCGTCACCCACCATCTGTGCCGCGCGCGCTTCTACCCTTCGAGAACATTCTACAATTCTCCTGATTCTCCAGTGGACGCGCATGCGCCGTCCCGCTTCGAGAACATTCAACAGCTGACAGTGCATGCGCCGTCGCGCTGTATATATACTCAAGGTCGGCGCTTGCTCGCTCAGTTGCCGCTCGTCGGTTGGTTTGTACGGCGCGTCGACGTCCAAGGTCGCGGTGAAATGAATTCCAACGAATCCACAAACACAATGATCGACGTCCCTTCGACCAGCGCCGCCCTTTCGCATACGTGTGTACGTGTTCACTCATTTAACACCCCCTCCTACAACCACGTTAACCAATTTAGCCATCGACCCAAGTAAGTCGCAATTTAACACCCCATTTCACAACCACGTTAACCAATTTAGCCATCGACCCAAGTAAGTCGCACTTTAACACCCCGTTAACCAATTATATGCTCCGCATCCTCCTCAGTGTTCCCCCGATGGAAGCTGCGGGCAATTTTTTTTTCCAAATGACTTCTTATGCATTCTTTCGCTCTAAAATAGTTGCGCTTCGTGCATGACTTCTCAAGAGAATAATATGTAGGGCTTGCTTATCGCATCGCTTATTATAATAATCGCAGACCTTTTCATTAGTCAACTGTGAAAAAGTCGGTGCACAATTGCCAAACAGAAGCAAAGCAACTGCCAAACAGAAGGCTCACCCAAACAAGCAACGAGGGGTATTTCTCAAAGCGCCCATCTAGTAATTTTGTCAAACTGGTGATGTCATCTCAAGTAGATCTAGTTCTGTTTGGGCTGTCTTCCGTAGCACACTGATGCGAAAATATGATGTAGCTCTCTAGCTCGATTCACACAGTGAATTTTATGTTCTGCTAGCCGCAGCACACAAGTAAAAATAACATTTCACGCACTTTCCAAAAAGAAATTCTAGCTGCATCGTTGCCTGACTGCTAGGGAGGCAGTTCTTCAGTCAATTGTGGCTCTCTCACTCAATTCGCCAAGTGGCTCTCTATATGCTGCCAGCCGTATAGCAAACACGTTAAAATAACTTTTGACACCACTTTCCACAAATCAGTCATACTTGCATGGTTGCCCAACTGCCAAGAAAATTTGTTCCATCGCGCTTGTGTCAGAAGTCTTCAGCTGCGTCGTCACTATGCTTGCATTCTCTCTGCTTAACCGTCCTTTTGACGTTGCCTCATTCACCAGTGTGAGAATCCTTCAGCTGCGTGGTCTCTACGGTTGCATTTTCTCTGTTTCACTGAGCTTTCGACATTGCTTTCAACAAGTGAAGCTCTCTCATTCGATCCACACAGTGGTTTTCTGTGTGCTGCCAGCCATAACACACACGTAAGAATAGATTTGATGCCAGTTTGATGGTAAGCTTTTGATGCTGTGCTAAGTATTGGTGACTACCCGTTATGGTGGTCTAGTTGTCGTGGTACTGAACTGATAACTCAAAGGACGCTGTATCAAATCTCGACCGTAATGGGTGCGTTTTCAGTGGAGGCGAAAATGTTTGAGGTCTTGTACTTAGATTTAGGTGCATGTTGAACAACATCGTTTTACCGAAATTCTTAGCACCCTTAACTAAAACGTACCTCATTATTATTGCATCACTGTTTTGGGGCATTGAACCTAAATCAACATAATCAGAATGATTTCATGTCACTGATTCGAGGTCGATGACGTCGGAAAGCGTATGTGCCTCTGACAATTAGCTCCTCCTTAGAGGGCCATTCATAGGTGAGGGATATATGCCTTGGTTCGCTGCCTCATTTCTTGTAAAGCTCTTTTATATGATGAGAGTTTATGGAGGTCCATGGCAAGTTCCAACAGCTCTTAATATAGCCTGCATGGTGAAGAGAGACAAAGTCACTATTATGCAAGGACATATTACAAGATTACCATATTACCAAGTGACCTCATGAAAGTAATACTTACTTGACGGTAGGTCAACCTACCTCGTGAATGATATAAATCCACATTTTGGTAAAGGGGGGGTCATGTGACAATAAAAAGTTATCTAGTGCAGCTGGTGATGCCCGTTAACATGAGAAGCACGCATGCTGTGGCATGGTTACAATCTTATATTTCCCTTCAGGCTGTGCTTTTAGCATATATTTATTCCACGCTTGTTCAGACGAATATTTTGTTTAACTATTACTTCGTCATTGCTTGTCATCTGAAGTGCCGCAGTTTGTTAGAAGTGCATCTGTTCGATAAACAGGCAATACTCCTTATCAGATGCGCGCCCTTTTTTGAACTGTTATTATTAGCTGCACCAGCTCAAAGCTCCACTGCAGTGGTGACATTACAAAAAGTAGAGGGTCGCCTTCAAGCCTCCTTATATGAAATTATTGAAAACAAGCTGATACAGAAACCAAGGAAGGTATAGAGTATGTTAATTGTGCTTTTTTATTGGTACTGTAGTAGTAATTGTAACATAAATGTAAAAAAAGACAGCTTTGTACCTGCAGTAACCAAACCTGCAACCCTCAGATTACATACCCGATCATTACCTTATTTAAACTACACTGCCAGGTATCGGATTTTCATGTACAGTACAGGTACTTGCTTTTAGTGTGATAGCATAACAGAGCTCAGATGACAAAAGTTTCGGTGTCAGCTCCGTTTGTTATAGTGAACTGTAGAATAAAAAAAGTTTCTCTGAGAGCAATGTCTTTATTGAAAACATTTGGGGATGCACTTGCCTGTAATGTGAAAGCACTGTTTGAGCAACCAAAGTGGCGATGGGGCCTAGTTGTTTTGAGTCACTTGTGTTCATACTCGTAGAAAAAAAACAGATGGAGACATAAGGAACTTATACATAGGACCAGTGCTCGTACTGTATCTGAGTTTATTGATTGTGCCTGCACATGTTTTTTGCTACAAATATGAAGTATGAAATACAAATGTTTCAGAAAATTTTTGGTACCAGTTTCTTCAATGTTACACTAGTCGCAGAATTTCTTATAAGCTAGTATGTCAATGCTGGTTGTCTTCAATATTGTAATTATATCATGCATGCAAGAGGAGACTTGCAAGTTGCAAGTGCGTCTACCATGATTACAAATTAAAAAGCCAGTTTTCAAGATGTTACTCTTGTGTAAATATCAGCCTTTTAGGTAATTTATCAGAGTGGGCCAAATTACTGTACATGTGCCACACTAACTTTATAAACAGTGTACATGCTTATCTTTACCAACGTGCCAAACATCATACCAGTGTGGCGTGTTTGCCTTGTGCTTGCGGTAGTATAGCTTTGCACTAGGATGTTGATCTGAGAAAAATTATGCTTAATAAGCCTCTTGGACCTGCTGTCATGAGCACACACAGTGCTTTCTACAAGACTGATGAAACTACCATGCCCCCGTTGCATCCAACATTCCTTCTTGAAACAGTAATTTAACAATTTAACATAAAGATATACTTTTATTTACGTGATGTTTCTTAGGTTTCATTTGAAAATTTCGCACAAACATATGGTATTTGTTGTCAACGAGCGTATGTAGATGCCCAGATTCTTAGCAGCAGTCAGGCACTTAGCAAGTCCTTGCTTTTCCATGGAGACATTGTAGGAGACTTCGCGTGGCGGCGAACAAAAGTGTAGCAAGAGGTCTCTTGTTAGCACTTTAAAAGTATACTTGTAGCCCTGAAAGTTTAATTCTCCGAATTGCACCAGCTCACTGTGTAAAATACAGCCATTCTGCATGGCAAGCACACTGTACGTGAGATGCTTGGTGCTGTAGCCAGGAGAGTCACATCACCGATCACCGAGTGCATCCACCATGGCTGCTTGTTTTTTTAGGAATGCTGGAAAACAGGTGGCACAATGCATAGGTTCCTTTCGTATTGACAGTATAATTAGGGGGCAAAACGCCCTGTACCTCCCATGTATTTGCTCTGAGCAGCGGAAGCGCTGATTTTACCACTGGCAGTTGCCGGGCATCCTACTATAAAGAAATCACGAACAGAAAATTTGTTTCGTGAGGTCACTGGTTAGGTCACCAAATATAGGGAAAGGACAAAATTGAAGAGTAGGAAGCTTGCTGCTGAAACCCACCTTTCCCACTTCGCATGCAAGCGGAATGCCACTCGTGCCCGTCTTGCAGGTCCACTGGCGATTGGGCAATGCGGCCATATAGTTTGGTAATATTTTTAAAAATTTTGTTCGTGTTTATGAAGGGGCAAAAGTTGAGCGGGACTAATTATCAGTTAGACGAAACTCAATCGACACGAATGAAATGCTTTATTGGCTGTTTTGTATAAAAAAACAGGGACATACACGTAGTGTGAAAGTGTCAATCTATAGATGCAGCTTGAGTTGACAACTGACATATGGGCATAATGAGCAAACGTTGAACCCAATATCTGAACCAATGTTAAAATCATCAAAATTGCGGATAGGACATATATTTTACTCAATCGCGTTTGTTATGATGACGGGCATAGAAATTGAGTACCAAACGAGACTGAACTTCCGAGGCACGAAGAGGCTTGAGCGATCAGAAGTCTTCGAGAAAGAACGCCGCTGGAAACAGTGTTTTCGTCAGGTTCACTTGTCCTCAAGAGAGCAACAGCGTTGCCTTGACGAAGAAAAGTTCACTTGTCAAAACGTTGCCTCCATCGACATTCTCTAAAAATACTTAGGAGCATTTAGTCCATCTCGTGTATTCAATAGACACTACTAAAGTAAGGACGCACAGAACTTGAAACTACGGCTACATGAATTTCATAAGCAGCAAGTGGCCAATAACTATTTGACATCATTTGAACTAGTTGCCAAAAGTAAAGTAGCTAAAAGTATGTAGCCGAGCCAACTCGAATTCAAGCCTTTCATTGAACCTGTTTTCTCGACAGGAGCTTGGCTATCATCTTAACCAATTAGTCAAGCAACACTGCACTTCTCTCAGTCCAGTCAGGCGCACGGAGAACTGGGTTTACTCATATGTACTAGGGCAAAATCAATACCTGCTCAAATATTTGATCTAAGTTCTTGTGCTCACCCGTTGCTTTTAGGAAAACGCTAAAAACTTTCGCGGAACTAGAAATCCCTTGGTTAGCACACCACGAAGTCACGAAAAACATGTGTAACCCGATTAAGCCATGTTCAACAAATGCATAGTTTACTTGTTCGATAGCTCACTGTGGCCCATTCTCTGCCCGCCACAACTTGCCTTCTTTATCTTTCTTGTAGTTGACACGGCAACCGACCGAGATAACAGAGCGAGATCCAGCTGCTAATATCAATGTGCAAGAGGCAAGAAGGAGCAGAGGCAAGTGCTACGAACGCAAGAAAATCACTCTCCGCGCTTCACGTGATTTAAAATTCACGAATTAAGAAATAAGAATAAACATTTAAACAAAAGAGAAGTTTTTTACGGGGCGTAGAATTTTTTGTTTGTAAAAACTTGTGACGGCCAATAAATGCGAACATTCACCTCAACCTCACACCGCTCAACCGGATCTTAGGATGCCCAGCAACCGCTACGGAGCGTGCATGTACTTTCAAACTGAAACTAGTGCCGAGTTTCCGGAACCCGGTATAAAAGCAATAAAGTTTCATGCCGACATGCCCATGAGTATTCCACCACTGCTTTATTTTTACCACTGTACAAGTTCATCAACTCAAACTCAGTTCTATCATGATTATTTATATTACACAGTAAGATGAATAAGGCAGTATGCTAAAACTGTTTGTAAAACTATGATTTTTCCAGATGACTGGTTTCTACATTTTGATATTAGCGTGCAAAATGTTAGGCTGTCTTTCGCATTGTAACCATAAATCAGATGGGCTAGTTTGGTACAAGTTTTATGCAAAATGTTTTCATGTTCTGAATTTAGATAACATTGACAAAGATATACAGTTGGAAGCAAATGCTTTGCAGTGTGTAAATCTGTGGCAAAATTATGCTAAAAATTTAAGATTTACTTCAATGCAAGACAAGTATAAGCATTTATGTTCATGCTACGTAATATGTCTACGAGTCTTGCTATAGTTATATTTAGATGTTGATCTATAAGTGCCCCTGTTTTACTGCAGGGAGCAAGTAAGCCCTCTGGTAGTTGTAGAAAGGGCACTCTGTGATGACTTTATCACATAGGCATTGGATGGTTGCAGGCACCACGCAGCCCTAGTAGAGCATCCAAGCGGCCAGGAGAAAGTTGTCGGCTCCAGTCACTCCCTCGAACAAGTGGCTGGCTTCTCCACTGGAGCTTGTGCAGTTGCTCGCACCCCCCCCCCCTCTACAACGACCAGAGTTCCCCTTGATGCTGAAGTTCAGGGTGGCAACTACTTGGCCACATATGGAGCAGTTTATGAAGGGAGCTCGCAAACAGAATGAAGTTTATTTCCTGTGAAGAGGCTCTTCCATTGTTATAACTCCAGTGCTGTTGTCCTGATGGATACTGCAGAGGAATGACCCCACAAGACAAGTTATTGCTTGTGTGTCACAAGGCTTGGTTGAATGAAAGAAATAAACATTTCATGACTTCAATTTTTTTGCTAGACATAATAATAATGAGAGCTAACCTACCAGAATGTCATAAGAGCATAGGGGACACTAATTATAGTAATGCAATGTAAATGAGAAGAAATAAGGTGGACGAGCAAATTGCTTGCCAGGAACTGGGACTGATCCTGCGACCTTCACATAACGCGTCCGATGCAACACCAAATAGGCTAACACGGCGGCCATTCGCTCGTCCTCTTTATCCAGTATATATGTGCATTTACAAGCGCCAGCGTGAGTCAGCGCTATTAGCAACCATGACGGCAAGTGCAAAACACTTTTTTTGCTTGTTGGTGTCGCGTAGCACGTGGTGGCGCTGATTGATGCACTCGCGTTTAAGTGCACATATGTCCCCCATAAAGTGGACGAGGGAATGGCTTGCCGCGATATCTCAGTTAGTAGAGCATCGAAAGTATAATTCGAAGTTCCCAAGTTCAGTCCCAGCTCACGAAAGGAATCTTTTTAAACACACTTTTCTTTTCCAATTCGCATTACATTCACAACTAATAAAACCCTCTAAACTTTCTTTGGCACTATTGTTTGCTAGTTCTCATTATTACGGCTTGGTTAGGTTAGTGGTAACTAACAGACAGTTAGGTCAAAAAGGTGTAGGAGATATTATTATAGGGTAACTTTATTGTGACTGTGAAGAAAAGTGGATGAAAAAGTAACTTGGCGTGGGCAGGAACCAAACCTGCGACCTTCGAATAACGCTTCCGACACTCTACCAACTGAGCTACCATGATGGCCATCCCCTCAACCAC
>WOVY01008758.1:0-18384 GCA_013436015.1 Rhipicephalus annulatus | reverse complement strand
GAGGGCTCCGGAAATTTAGACCACCTGGGGTTCTTAACGTGCACCCAAATCTGAGTACACGGGCCTACAACATTTCCGCCTCCATCGGAAATGCGCCGCCGCAGGCCGGGATTCGAACCCGCGCCCTGCGGGTCAGCAGCCGAGTACCTTAGCCACTAGACCTCCGCGGCGGGACCATAGAGTTTCCTAAAATTAACTAGAAGGGACTCTGTCAGATCGTTCATCGACCATGGGAATGATGGGTAGTACACGCATTTGCGGCGACGAATCGCATACTTGCGGCTTCATTTATTTTCTGTGTAAGTTTTGTTTCGAAAGAATGATTCAACCTTTTTGAATTTCATGACCCAATTTCGATAGATAAGTTCAAAAGATTAAGGTGGCGCAGCGCAAGCTGAACATTTGCTCATTTTTATTTGGTGAGAAAACAGCACCAAGCCACATGAACACGCACGGAGCCAAAAGCAGGCCAGAAGTAACGAAGATTACACAAATGTGTGTAGTACCCATCATTCCCATGCTCGCTGAAGCACCGTACGTTGTAGCTCCCATAGGAACTAGAGCCAGAGCTTCCTCTCGTGTATATTAGGAAGCTCTATGGATTAAAAGGTTTGTTCTATCTCTGTGGTTCACTAAATCAATAGTTTGAAAGTCACACCGGCCCCATATCAGTCACGAGTTGAACTCGGGCCTTCACAGAATCAACGAGTTTTCTATCCGAGTTCACGCGTCTATGAGTTTGATTGGCAGAAGCCCGCGATAAATATCGAGTCTACCCACCAATTTTACTCTTGCCGAGGAGCTGTACTCATGCCGCAACGCCAGCTAGCACGCGATTCATCTTGCTTTATCACGCAGAATATATGCATACACGTACGCTGAAGTAAAGGTTCTGTCCCGCCGCGAGCCCTTGCGGTGCAGTTGCTGCCACGGCACATTCATCGTGACGTGAGCCATAGTTCGCGTTCGCGGCCCGCCCGCAGAAAAGTCGAAGTAGCGTGCGGCAATCGCGGCCCACAGGCCCGCGAAGTGATGTGTGTACCTTCCGTGCATTTGGGTTTGTGGCTGGGGCGAACGTCTCTAGGCTTTTGTCTAGGGGGAGCAAACGTTTATCTAAAGCTCATAGGGAGCCCGCAACTAAAGAAATGCCCGAAACACTTGCGAACGTTGTTCTAAACCTCCATATGTTCGTATTCAATTTCACCGCCTTGACGACGTGTCAAATCACAGCCGCGTTGCCGACAAGATGCGAGTGTCCCTGGTGACCATCTGTTCTTACATTTATCCACAATACTTGATAAAAGCGAAACGAGCAGCATAGGAGTGCTGCGTGTGCAGCTTTGTTGCCTTCGAGAGTGGAAATTTCCATGCTGCAGGTGAAAAGAAAGAAGCTGTATACGAAAGAAGATATACGCCTGCGAACACACCTGTGGGAGGTGTGTGTTGAGCTGGCAAAAATACAGCACGACAATCACCTTGACGTCGTTGCTAAGATGTTGACTGAGTGGCGGCGCTGACGTGTTCTCACACGGTGTTCCTTTGATAACCACCGCAAATGTCCCACTTGCGTTTCCAACATCACGCCGCACGTTCCAGAAGCCACTTTTATCAAAGCTGCTGTCACGCGCTCCGCGCTGTCTTCATGCCACAGCCACTACAAGCGAGCTCGAAGCAAACTCGGCTACCCGAGAACCTCGGGCCATCCTGAATTGCAACGCATAGCTGACAAATGCAATAGCGTCGACAGTGTAAATAATAAGCCAAAATGAAATATAACTGCAAAAACAGTGAGATGCATGCGCTTTGCGCAAGGCTTCTATGGGTCGCACGCGTTCCCTTTTCGTCAACGTTCACAAAGTGTGGCGCCATCTATACAGCTCAGAGCATTAGCGCATGAGGCGCATAGCCGCTAGAATGCCTGAACGAGCCCATGCCAACTGCGTTACAGAGATGCCTAACCTATTAGAGTTTCATTATTAATGTGAAAAGCATGATGGCCCGGACGCATTTTGGGCACACGCAACTGCTTGCCTTGTTTATAATAAGTAAAAAATGCTATTACGGCAAGGGATCCACGGCTGCCAATGTGAATGAAGACTTAATACTAATTTTCTATAGTTGCATTAGGCTTCAGCTTAAATTAGCGGTTGATGCCAGTGCCAGGACAATTGATTGATTGATTGATTGATTGATTGATTGATTGATTGATTAAACCTTTATTTTGGTCCTGAGAAGATGTGGGGGGACACCCTACGCCACCCGGCTAATCCCACGTAGGGACCCTCAAGACACGCTTGGCGGCCCGTTCCCCGGCACTCTGGACGGCCAGGGTTTGATTGTTAAGTTCGTGGCTGCGTAACAGTGCAGTCCACCTATCCTCGCTGAGGTCGGGGCCGATGGCTTCACATTCCCACAACACATGGTTGAAATTCGCTAACAGTCCACACGCGGCGCAATCTGCACTTGGATACCATTCAGGTACATGGAATGAAGAACCACAGGGTTAGGATACGCACTGGCTTGCAGTAGTCTAAGGGTAACTGCCTGCGCCCTGCACAAGGCAGGGTGTCGGAGAGGGAATACCCCTCTTGACAGATAGAAGTGCCTTGTTATTTCGTTGAACGTAAGAGTTCCCAGCGAGGCAGAGGGACTGTGGAGGGAGGCGGTCAGTGAGTCCTCGCGTCGCTTCATGTGCGCCCTCGTTGGGCTTCGAAGTAGACCCCTCAAGCGATCCCAGTTGAGCGGGAAACTAAGTTAAAGAACAGGGCGTGATACTCTTGACGCTTTGGAGAATGCGGAGGGCCTGAGGGGCTACCATCCCGGTTTCGTTGGCTTTGATAGCCGCATTGGAGTCGCTGTATAATGACTCTGTGTGACTATCTAGCATAGCCAGCGCGATTTCAACCTGTTAGGCTATCACGGGCTTCGATTGGCGTACCGGGGCCGAGCAAGTGAACTTGGAATTTGAGTGAACGATGGAAACAGCCAATGCCTCTTGTAGGACATATGGCGCGCATCCACAAAGCTTGCATCAGTGTGGTTGCTACGGACATGCTTTAGTAGAGCTCTACCCCTGATTTTACGTCGACCGACGTTGTGAGCAGGGTGCATATTGCGGGGAAAGGGTGCGATGGCAGTTGAGAGCTGATGTTTCTGGAATCTGCAGGGAATCGGGACACTGGTCAAAAGAGTTGAGGCCCAAATCGTCGAGTATCTTGCGGCCTTATTTGGTTCCCGAAAGCCTGAGCAGCTGTGAGCGCTCTTGCACCACGATTATCTCTTCGAGTGTGTTGTGAACACTGAGCTTGAAAAGGTTTTCAGTACGAATGCTTACACAGGCCGAGCGCAAGCTTTAAGACCTTTCTTATGAGGGAATTGAGCTTACTGTTCTCTGCAACATGCCAATTATGCATGGCCGCCGAGTACGAAAGGTGGCAGAGCACAAATGCATGTATGATGGGGATGAGAATGTCTTCCTTGATTCCCCGGTGTCTGTTGGTGATCCTCCGGATGAGGCTGAGAGCACTTTCCGTCTTGGTAGTGATCTGCCTGAGTGCAGCTCCGTTAGCGCCGTAAGACTCGATATACATTCTCAATATTCCGAGCGAATCCACTCTGGGTACTGCAGACCCGTCACCAGAGAAAAGCCATATTTCACTTTCAGACGCGGGTTTCCAGTCACGGTGGCCGCCACGTCGGGGTCTTTTCTTGTAGAGCAGACATTCAGATTTGGATGTGGAGCACCTGAGACCAGTGGAATCGAGGAAAACGTTCGGTCACGTAGATTGCACGCTGCATGGCTTCTTCAACTTGACCATCACTCCCGCTGGTGCACCCAATGGTTATATCATCTGCGTAGATGGTAGGATTGGTTCCTTGAACCTTCGTGAGATCCTTCGAGAGCCCGATCATCACGATGTTAAATAGTGTTGGTGAAATAACTAAGCCCTGAAGCGTGCCGCGTGAACCGAGAATGATCTTTCGTGACAAGTACCCTTCGATCTTGAGCTTGGTAGTTCTCTGGCAAAGAAAGAATCTCACGAAGTCGTAGACCCTCTTCCCTAGCCCTAGGCTGGCAATAGAATGGAGAATGAATTCGCAAGAAACGTGGTCGAAAGCCTTCTCCAGGTCTAATCCAAGGATGGCTCTGGTGTCTCCTGTGCTCCGGTCGATGATCTGATGCTTTATCAGCTTTTTGGCATCCTGTGTCGAGAGGCCAGCTCTGAAACCAATCATATTGTGGGTATACATGTCATTGGTCTCGAGGTGCACCTTCAGTCGGTTAAGCCGGCATGCTCTGCTACCTTACCGACACAGGCAGTTAAGGAAATCGGTCTTATATAATTTATTCCTGGTGCTTTACCAGGCTTCGGGATTAGAACTGTGTAGGCCATCTTCCACTGCGTGGGGACCTCCCCACTGTGCCACACCTCATTAATCTTTTCCGTGAGGAATTTGATGGAGTCGTCATCAAGGTTCTTGAGCGTCCTATTAGTTCTGCCATCAGGGCCAGGGGCGGATTCGGCATTTAAGGAAAAGAGAGCCTGTCAAATCTCGGCGACAGTATAGTCCTGGCCCAACTCCGGCACGTCGCACCCCGCGTAGTCTAGAGACCGTGCGGGTGCCGAGCTATTCGCGACTCGCAGATACTTGTCTATAAGCTTGTTGACAATCAATTCGTCCGGGTAGAGTCAGGGAAGCAATCACCCAAGTACAGGGAACTTTGAATGGTACTCTGAAGTTTAGATGCAGAAAACTCTGTTTGCAATCAATGTATCTTCATTTAAGTGCACATGACTTTCAGCAGCATCTATTAACTGCAAAACAGCTGGTGATGGGACTGTCAATGCCGGCTTTTCTTTGTTGTAGCACTTCAGCATTGTGAGCTTGTTGCCCTCAGCTGAGCTTGTGATCGCTTCAACACAAGCTTGACAGGAGTTTGCCTTCTTGACTTGCGGAACAACATAACCAGCAAGGTACCCCAAGGATTCATGTTCTAAGTCTTAAATATCAAGGAGGTCAGATGGACGGACAACGTAGATTTTGCTTTGATTTGGTTTGTTGTCATCGGCCATGCCAGTCAAGAAAAAGCAGTCTTCTTCGGTGTAGCTGTCGCCCTTACTTGCCCTCAGAAACTGGGCCATCGTAGCAGCTCGAAGCGAAAACTTGAATTCAAGTACACGAGGCACCGGGTTCTTACTCCTTAGTGTAGAGAAAAGATTCTCTGGGGCATCTTGGCCAAACCTGCTCAGGAGCAGAAACCTGAAGTTGTACTTTTCAAGAAACAGTGACTGCAGTTGCGACACTGATGTTGTCGCTAAAATAACGCCAGTCTGCACTGGTTTCCAGGTTGCTTTTTTTATCCCCAATACATTTTTTTTTTCAAAAAGTGCAATTGTTTATTCAAGAAACTGAAGAGTCTTTCCATACTCAACCTCATTAAAATGGCTCAAAGCCAGTTTTGTTGTTCTGGGTGTCATGAGTCTGAACCATCGAAACATCATCTCAGGAAACTATGCAGTTGTCAAGGCTGCTTCATCTAATGTTCTATTATCTACAAGCAAGCGCACTACAGCAGCAGTACCGATGTTGATAAGGCTAAATGCTGGCCTAACCTTCATTTCATTATAATGGCTGGGGTCAACTAAAGAAGGCTTCAGGTGAGGAGCTAGCTTTAGCTCTGCATCTCTGTCTATCTCGGCAAGCTTCTTTATGGGCTTGATGGATATTTCATTTCCTGGCAGATTTTTTTTACTACTTCTTCAGGCAAGTATATCTTCTGGCCCTTACTGAAGTGGCTCATCAGATTCTTAAGTACATGAGGAACATTAGCCATAAAAAGTTGCCTAGGTGCATCACATGGGTGCGAACGCGAGGTTTTAGGCTTGCTGTGCTTACCTACAACTGTACCGAATAGTTTCCAGACGGCTTGGTTCCCCCTCCCATGTCTGCCACCACAACATCTACTTTCAGGGAAATTGCCTCACATGCTTTTATAATGACAATGATGGTATCCTTAACTGTTTCAGCATGGAATGAGTTTCCAGTCAAATGGTAAGCAACTGTTTGCTTCCAGCGGGTTGCTTTCCCACCGAGCGTAAATTCCAGCCCATGAGTGGCTAAACAGTCAGTTCGCAGTGTTCCGTCTGCAATAGGTATAGTTGGGGCTCCAAGCACTGTTCCCAAGGATGAGTTGTACACTAAGCCTGGTGCAAGCTGCATCTCATCGAGCATGAAAAGGCGTGCCGCTCCTCTGGTCACATGAGGCTTACCTATGGAGTGGAAAGGTTCAGTTAGGCGGTACAAACAGCGGTTGTATGGTAACAAGACAGGTCAAGGGTAATGAGCACCGTCTGTGCACTTACCTTAAATGAAAAAGACGCCATGATGTCCTCCAGCAAACTTGGTGTGAACTTGTACTCTTCCAAGTGACGATGTAGGGTGTGTTCTGTTGGCAGAGGTTGTCCAAGCTCCCTGACTGAGTCATAGCCACGTGCTCCACAAGAAAGTTTTATTTTCAATGCCTTTCTAACAGTCTTCTTAGTCCATCGAGTCCCCTGCATTGTTGCCATCTTCAGACATATAACTTGGTCTTCATTCAAGTATTTTTAGTCCTGCGACAAGGCGCTTATTTGCAGTTAGTGCCTGCAAACGCTGCCTCTGAGCAAGTTGAAGCTTCCGTCACGTCGCCTGAAGTTCAGTTTCAAGCTGGGCCACCCGCTTCTGTAGAGCTGCTTGTATCAAGTGGCCTGCAATAGTGCACCGAAATTAGGTCTACAGCAGTTGTCAATTCTAAACAGCCAAGAACGGGGGCTAGGTGGTGCTCCATATGAAGATGTCACGCTGATACAGAAAGCGCATGCACGAAACAGCCTGTTTGCAGTTCACTGTATTGGTATGCTGTATCAGTGCGATATCTCCAAAAGTTTTAAATAGCATTGTTAACAATGCATTGCTGACAGCAAATCAACTGCATGAGAGCAGGGAAGCTCAACACAAGTACATCAGATAAGCGCAGGAATCTCTAGCATTCCCGCATGTTTCTTTTCTCTTGTTACCTTCATGCAGTTAATTTTCTCTCACTCTGCCCAAGTTGCACACAAATCGCTGCTGTTACGGGTATAATATATTGCTACTTACGAAACAAAGGGCCTCAACTTCCTAACCTCCTAGTAGCATGAAAAATTGCATTGAAAGAAAAGTTGTGTCAGCTTCCGTAAGTCTGTCGCTATGCGCAAATGAGGCATTAAATGATGGCACACAAAAAATTTAACCAAACTGTTTAACTCACCAGCCTGTGTACTTTCTGGCTAGAATGGAGGCAGGGATCTGTGGGTCTAGTTGCATATCAGGAAACATCTGCGTGGAGCACAAAGCAAGTTGACAACCAGCAGTGTAGAGAGGCATTGCTATCTCACATGCGGAATACACATGCTTTGGGCCACACAAAATATCTGCCTGTTTGCTTAAATCAGCTGTGGACACAGCTTTATGAGACGTGAAGGAAAGTTTAAATTATATTTTGCAACATAAAAAAGATTGTAAATTGCCAAATATAAAATATTTCTGTGCTGTCTGCGCGGCATATCTCGTCTGTATGCGAACGGATGAAGAGCATAAGCACGCAATTCACCAGCTGATGGAAAGGTAGGAGCTCACAGACGGGAGATACTCACCATTCTCAGTGTCTACTGGCTGGGGTTCGACATTGACCTGTGTGTTTTGCTTGACCTTGGGGTCATCTGGGTAAGATACATGAACATAATGATAAATGATAACTCAAGGATTTTTTTATTGCAATAATCAAATTGACTTGAACGTTGTGGATAGCATTCAAAATCATTTGTCTTAATAAACACCACAAACATACCAGTGCTGTACACTCTTGCTCTTTTAGGAGGTGGCTTGCGTGGCTTTGCAACTTGTCAATGCAAAAAGATGCTTGGCGTCGCAAATGGCCTTAGGTTATTTTCACCAGTATTCTTGAGAACAATCTGTTCAAACTGGTTTTCTGTGAAATTATCCTGTAGCAGAGTTTGACACGACTTTCTGAACATGCTGTAAAGCGGTGTAATAACGCGCGCATGGATAGAGAAGTCTAACAGTAGAACTCACTGCTGAAATTTCTGAATTTTTGTCGCTGTAATAATAACAGTAATTGCTGAAGTTTTACGCATCTAAACAACGATATGAATAAGAGGCATGCCGTAGTGGACTGCTCCGGTAATTTCGCGACTACCTGGTATTCTCTTACGTGCACTGAATATGCGCCGTACATGAGCCTCTAGCATTTCACCTCCATCAAAAATGCAACCGCCGAGAACGGGTCGAAGCGCGTCTTTCCTGTCAGCAGCGGAGCACCATAACCGCAGTAACTGCCTTACCACGACGGTGGACAAATTTAGATCGTGTGCAACACAATGTGGATATCTGTCAGCGAGTTAGTGCACTTCCCTCGCTTATTTATATGCATGCTAGGCTCGTAGTGCATGACCTACGGCAGCGGGTTCATAAAGCACTAAAATGAATAATCTCGACAAATGTGGGTCATCAAAACCAGCGTGCACGAACGAAATGCTATTGCAGCTCGGCACATGCACGCGCACGCTTTTTCTTGCGCCTTTGTGTCGCGTTACTTACCTCGCATAGTCGTGCAATGGCCGACGGTTCGAAGTCTTTCCTTCCAATTTTGTGCAACCACACTTTTCTTCTGGTCAGGTTCTGTTTGCCCTGCGGGATGCAAAATAACTTCCTGCCGTCTTTCGTCCGGTTTCGGCATCCAAACGCACAGCAACAAGGCATACCGGACCTTCCAGAACGAAATCACCGCACAACGTGCATAGTGGAAAATGCGAAGCGAGTGCTCTCCTCCCGGAGAACGGGAACCTTCATGGCAGAGCAAGGTCACGTGTCACAGATCAGCATATCGCGGGCGCCACTGGCTTCGTAAAAGCTTTTGGATACTTTTGAATTATTGAGGCACTTTAGGCTGGAGCAGTGTGGGTATGTGAACGTTCTGCTGTCTGTGTTATATGTGTCTCAGCGCATCCTCTATTTCGGTGTTGCTATTGTGGTGGTTTGTATAATCGTGATATTAAAGACGATAGTCTTTCTTGGGGACCTTCGACGCAAAACTTTTGGTCTGTCTGTCCTGTCTGTCTTTCGGCACATTTGTCTGTTGGTCCACTTTTAACGGCATCGGGTAGTTGAAACGGCCGACCCCATCCACAGCGCCCACCAATGTTGCTCAAGTTCGAGCGTTCATGCTTGTGCAATTTTCAATTAAAAAGGAAGTATTGCGCATGTCTGGGGCACCATAACAACTCGTATATATTCTGCATGTGCGTTTTTAGGGGCGAAGCTCCTTATGGCGTGGCTTGGGCGTCCCTCGTATGTAACCACCAGTGGCACATACCCGAAATAGGTATAACACTTGACCTCCAAGGTGGTGCCAGTGAGAGATTTCTTCTGTGCGTTGTTTAACAATAAAGAATAGTGCTCAATGTACATGCCAAGGGCTGTTAATGGGGAATGAGAGACATGAGCATTCGGCTTTTAGTCAACGCGCACGCTGCGATCCCCATTAGCAGCCATTGGCATGTACATCGAGCACTATCGGACAAGAAAGGGATGCTACATTATACTCGCTGGGTGTAACCTCCTTAGCTTTAGAAAGGTTTAGCGAGCGTTGAGCCGCAGTGCCATGAATACAATGAACTTGTATATGCCATGAATGAACTCAAGGTGGTTAAAAATGAGAAGTAGATACGAAGCGCAAGCCGTAAGAAAGTAAAAGCCGGATTCTCCTGTCTCTCATTTCTCATTAGCAGCCATTGGCATGTAAATTGAGCCCTATCTGACACGGAAAGGTTGCTACGTTATACTCGCTGGGCATAACCTCCTTGGATTTGAAAGGTTTAGCGAGCGTTTGGTCGCAGTGCCATGAATACAGTGAACTAGAATATACCATGAACTCGAGGTGGTTAAAGGTGGGAAGTGGACCCAAAGCGCAGGCCGTAAGAAAGTGTGCGTGTGCCACCTCTCGTTTAGTCCTTGGAATGTCCGCTGGATGGCGGTGCTTCTATATGGGGAATATATGATAAAAAGATGCGAGATGGTGGGACTTGGAGTGTTGAATAGATGAACGAACGTACACACAAACAGATGCATGGATGGACGCATGAACGGACGCAGGGGCGGATGCACGAAAGAACGCAGGGACGGGCGCACAAACAGACGCATGGACGGTCACACAGACGGACGCATGGATGGACGAATGCTTCGCCCCACTCTCCATCATTCACTCCGTGGATATGCTGCCATTTTCTACTGGAAAAGGCATACATAACTAATTTTAGGGACCATATCTTCTAACACGCTGCGCTGACCATGCAACGCCTGCACGGAACGGGGAGTGTTTCTAGCGCTTTACTAAGACGAGACGATGGTGGCACCGACCGTCACCTTGCGTTCCACGGACTCCCGCTCGGAGGCCAGGCAAGGCTGCTGTGCATGGGCTCCGTATTCCACGAAGTTTTTCTTGAACTAAGACTGCTTCTTTGGTGTCAACAGTGGTCGTTCTTGAACTTCAACAAGCTGCCGACACTGCTGGTGAGTGCCTCAAACCTCTTCGTTCTTGAGGAGCTTCGCAAACTTCTACTCTTGCTGAGCAGGGGAACGCCGCCTCGTTAGTCCTAACGCCACCGGCACCGGCGTCGGGCTCGCGCTTCGACGCGCGTGCACAAACAAGTTTTTATGGCAGCGCGATGTCATACAAGGTGAATGGCAAGGATATACCTGCCACAGAATTAAACCCAGAAGAATGGAGTGTAGTTCTGAATGCCCGACAATGCTCACCTCGACAGCAGTGAAAAGAAACTGAACGAACGCAGTCAAGTAGAGCGGCGTCAGCTGATGAAACCCCATCACGCAAAACGAAATCAGCACCCAGCGTTTCTTCAAATCTCGGCGGTACAGTTGTGGTGCATCCTCGCTTATAAACGACTGCCATGGTTGCCAACCGATGACTTCAAGGTCGTCTTTCGTCTGAGTGCGCGCGTGGATCTGGCTTAGTACAACGTTGGAGAGTTACGAGCGGCTGTAGTTGCCAACAGCGGACGGCACTCTGCGGTTGCCGACGAAGATCTTGTGTGCACCAATGTGGCACAGAATATTTTCACCGTTCCACTTGTTGCACCGACCAAGTTGCAAACAATGCAAAACTACGAGAACTCACGCTACGTGGTAAAAAAACTGGGATTGCAAGCGTACACAGCTCACCCGGACGGGGCACGGGCAGGGATCATCTACCACGCACCGCGTGAGTACGTGCACCGCGTCACGTCGGAATGTATTAGCCTCTTGACTATGGCATGTAGTCATGTTCTCACGTGACACACATTTCATGATTACCATGCTTGCACCAGTCACATACCTTCATCATCCATTGACATCACATAATACCAAATTTCGCATGTGTGAAGCTAGTGAAACGGCCGCGAGCGCATCATGAGCGTAGCAGTAGTCATGTGGTTACATCACACGCAACTCATGTTTATCGTGTTTGCACCAGTAACATACCTTTGTCATCCATTCACGTACCGTGTCATTTAGTATATGTGATGCTAATGAAACAGCTGCGAGCGCATCATGTGCTTAGCATGTAGTCGTGTTGTTACATGACACGCATGACAGGAGTTTCATTTTAGGGTGAGTCGCTTGTGTTCGCCATGCAATCATGTCATGCCATACCAGTTTTTTAACATGCCATGTAAACGAAACCCCCACAAGAGCTGCAGAACATTGAAATGTAAATCATGACATCCCTGATATTCATGTCAATATTTTCATGGTATGAGTCGTCAAATATGTTATTCATACAGTCATGTTATGCCATACCAAGTTTGTTATCGATACCATAATTAAAACTGACAGGAGTGCTAAAACTCGTACGCGGCTAGATAGAAAATTACGCTCAAAGTCGCCGAAGTTCACTAAGATATGCTTCGCATTTAGAAGTGTTCATTGTCACTACTATGTAACGCGCAGTGTTTAATACCAGATACAAAGAACTCTGAATGCGTGTGGCGTTCTTCTACAAGAAACAAAAGACCTCGATGTTCGTTCTTACACTCCCAACACATCCACTGAACACCGTAGAACTCACAGTGTGAATGGGCGACCATAAGTGACCAAAGTGCACGTGTAACCAGACCATGGTTGTCACAGAGCCAGTGACGTTCAGTCTAGACGTAGTCTAGACCTCCTCCCTGTATCGTGCTTCTGCGGCGCAACGGTGGGTAGGTAAAAAGAGAAACTAGGGAAACCTCATGGGCGAGTGCAAGCGTAGTACGCTTTCAGAGCGCGACTTTCGAGCCAGACTTGACGGCATCGGCACATTGCGAGGAGAGAGCAAGACAGTTGCTGACGTTGAGCGCCGAATTTGGTCGGCTCAGCGACCGTTCCTCTCCAGCGGGTGTTATTTCTTCGTAATGCGCTCCTGCTGCGGCGTTCGCGTAATTACCTTGTGTGCATGCGTCGCTGGCATTCTGCGTAGAGGATAGAAAATTTTGGAGTGGAAGTCAAAAGGAATGTTTGATTCAACAGTAGCGATTCATGATTAAGTTCCAGCTGGTTCGGGTTTATACAATTGATGTTATGTCTAAGCTGTAGTTTTTTCCTGTAAGAGAAAGTGGCGTCCGCTGTTGTTTCTTCTATTTAATTTCAGGAATATGTCATACTGCTGCGTGCCCCTTTGTAGGTCAGGTAGGAAAAGAAACTTGGGCACAAGACACCAGCATGTGCAGTGGTGGTGTCAAAGGTTTCGCCAAGGCCGAATTCGCGAGTAGGTGCGACTATAAAATGCCCCACATTTAATAAAAACTTACATCCCAATCCACATGCGAAATTAGAATGCCGCATTCTGCACTCCCGGGTCACACGCAAAAATGGGTCACTTTCTTGTTCCTTTGGTGGAACTAACCCTGATTTAGATTGTAAAACTGTTTAGAGAATTATTACAGGCACGCTGACGTAATCACAGCTGCGACGCGTATCGCAACGTGATTTTGTTTCTTTTAGGGACGAAGCTCTCTATAGCACCACTTGGTAGGTCGTCCTTCTATGCAGTGTTGCCAGCAAATCCACGAACTGAGTGCGTCCGTCCGATGCGTGCTGTAGCGTGATAGGAGTCAATAGTCGCAAAGACGATTGAGTGTACGGACGGATGGATGGACGCTTATCCCCACTAATCATTCACTCTGTGCATATGCTGTGATTTCGCTTATTTATCACTCGCACGCCGAACAGCGTTTTGCTCCAAGTTGAGAATTCCCACTGAACGTACCTCATTTATAGAGACCAGTTGGGGCAAGCACGGCTCTACGGCAGACGTGCCATATTAAGAAGTGAAAAATGCTCTGAGAAGCAATAAAACCCGGTCGCGGCGCAGCTGTAATTACATTAAAGGGCATGCGAGAATTCTAGAAACAGTGTTACAGTGAAAAACAGTGCTAGTTCAATGAGAGCAAGTAGAATTCATTCCATAGAGTGTAAAAACTAATCCATAGACATAGAACGCGGCACTCTTCTGACCTCGCTTACCGATTGGGCTGCCATTTTTCTTTCTTTTTCGCCAGTGCCCACCCCCCTACATATACAGCCCGCGAACTTCGAAGTATAGTTTTGAGCACGTGTGGATCTCTTGTAGAGGCATCGAAATTTTAACTGCTCTTATATGGGCGGTGCCAATGTACAGCAAAATAAAAACACCATTTGAAAACAAAACGCCCCAGCATGGACTTCGTCTCTCGTACTCCTTGACCCTACATCTTTAATCAACCACAAAGTTATATAAAAACGCAAAACCATTTTTCTCGCCCCATAGAACCTTCGCGGTCAGCGTGGCAGCATTTTCGACCACAAGAAAAAGCGCCACGGTGCGGAGAAAAGTGTGGGCCATGCCCTCCTCTGGAAACACGTACTATCCACGCGAATGAGAGAGCTGGAGGGAAACATGACTATGCGCCCGCAATTTCGGAGGCCATGCCCAAACCTGCCTGATTGCACATATTGCCCGCCAGATGGCACCACCTGTCCACGCCATCCGCTGCAATGGGCTTAAAACGCTTACGTGGTTATAGTCAATTTAATGGCGAATCGTGGGGCTCACAGTGCCATAGCACTTGCCAGTTATCACACGCCCGCCAACACGGAAAAAAATTGCACGCTTAGCCAAGCAAGCGACGGCCGAACCCACACTATTCATAGCAAGCAAGATGACGCGGCAGTGGCACATCAGTTGCGTCACGTCCACCAGGCAAAACTTGACGTCACACGCACAAATTTGCCATTATTTATGGCAAGCGAGGTCAGCGTTTGAAGGCAAGTATGAAATTTACTTGAAAAAATCTGCGAAACTCTCGAGCCTGCAAATGGGTATGACTGGGGCAATCGCGCAAATGAACGCACCCGGTGAATTTCATTGAGAATAATTGACCTGGAAAAATCACTGCAGTTGGCCTCTAAAGGACTGTTGCAAAACGTTAGTTGCATAGTTATGACGAACTTTTCGTGCTCGGCACACCAATTTTTACAACATTATACAAAAACCAATTTGTAGTGAAGTCATTCAGTGTCCCGTTGAATATGCCGTATTGGTTTGCGAGACGGCTGCCGAGCAACTATACCTCTGAATTTCGCAAAACCAGCAGTAAACTGTAACGAAATGAATTGCGTGGAGTCAGAACCCCAACAAAATCCTTATCTTTATTGGGTTGATAGCCTAGTTGCCCTTTCATTGCAATCACTAAGTAAAATAAGAAACCGAACTGAGAAATACACAGCTCCGTGATATGTATCCTCGATTTATCCGTCTAGTAGATTGTCCACGTCGGCTGCTGCTGATTCCCGCTCTTCGTTCGCAACGTCATTTTGACGTCACGGACCTTTCAAAACTCTCGGTACGAGTGAGAAGGATGAAATGCGCTTCAACGCACCGAACTCAGCCTCCGCAAATTCAATTTCGCCCTCGCGAATCTCTGAGTACATACATGAAGGCTGCTCACTTGGATCGCGCTAGCCGCTGGCTCAAGTTTAATGCGACCGCTCGCCTAACTCACCTGTGAAGGTCGGTATACGTGCAATATAAACGTTACGTTCATAAGAGTGCTAGGAAGCTCGAGGCAACACCATGAACCAGAACGTTAACCTGATGGGGCGTCTGAGTCGTTGGAATACATGATCTAGTGTTTATTGCTTGTTGTACTATTATATAACGAGTAGCCCAACCATAACTTAAGTTGTAGCGTTATAACACTGCATAGGATGTTATTGAATAGTGGTTTCCAGACGTGGCGTGGAGCAGGAGGATATCACAGGTGCCGTTAGTTCAGGAGGCGATCGCCGTGCTAATTCCAAGGGCCGAAGTATCGGCCCCCCCGAACCGCACCACGAAAGCGTGGACAATTTAGAAGTGGTCCTATCTGGCGCACCAGCGGACGCCGGCTGTGGCCCAAAGAACAAGTCAGAGCCGAGAGTTGATAAACAAAACAAAATTATATTCTCAATTATGGCAGATCAAAACGATACATAAGTAAGCACACTCGACAATAGTTAAATACAATATGTCACCAATCAAACAATGCACAATCAGCCACTCTCGAAACAACGGACACAGACAACAACACGCACTACAATGCAGTCGCATGCATCGAACAACCAAGACACTTGAAGATTAGAGAGACTAAAGGAACAAAAAAGACTAAAGGAACAAAAAAAGACTAAAAGACTAAAGGAACAATAGTCCGGATGATACTCTTCCGAGAATCACTCACTCAAAGTTCGGCGTTGTTTTCGTTCCGCTGCCCCCGAAGTTTCTCTTCCAGGAATTCTCGCCGAAGTTTCTCTTCCAGGAAACCTCGCTTCTTCAATTGGCCACTCTCCAAGCTTCAACCCTTTCGCCGGAAACACGTCGGCTTCACACACGCAGCTGTTGCCACGCGTCTTCGCTCGATAGCGGTAAACACACACTCTTGCCTGTAGCTTGAGTCGTCACCCCTCAGGTGGAAATCATCTCCTTCTCCTGCTTTCTCTCTACGGACAAAACCTTCGCCGACTACACGGCAGAATCCCTACGTGCTCTGGCGCTAACTTCCGTCCTTTCCTGATCTCTCGTCTCGGCCGCTCGATTAAATACCTTCCGCGCGAGATTCCAGAAAGTTCTCATCATTTCATCGTCGCGATGCGCAGCGAAGGCTGGGGGAAAAGCGCGAGACGATACTAGGGCCATCCGCGACGGATGACTCAACCCAGCATCACCACGCCCCTTTCCATCTAGAAATTTCGAGTGCTTGCTCGGCCGCCGATGTGGGGTGAGGAGGTTCGTCGGCGAAGCCACGCTCCCGAGGGGAGAGGCGCGTGCCCGGGGGTTTTTGGATGTTTGTTTTCTTTTTTTTTATCGTTGACCTCGCAACGTCACTCTGGCGCTTCATCGCGAGACTTTGGCGGCAAGCTTTTTGAGAGCTCGTTTTTGTGACAACGACAGACTGCACAAAAAGCGCCTTTCCACAGTAAGTGAGAAACTGCATTTGCTTTCAACAGCATTACGCTGATGTGCCCGACATTGGATCCAAAATAATTCACTGCTAGCCACACAGTACAATTAGTTACTAAGCGATCATATTCTTCGCAACACTCTTGCAGTAAAACTTTTTTTTCCTTTTTTGTATTTGCTCTCTACTACTCCACACCTCTTGTCATACCATGAACTTGATGATGTTGCAAAAATACCCGGTGCCAAAGTGAGCATTAACAGCTTCGACAAAGAGAAGTTGGATTGGCTAAACATTGTTTCCAGCAACACTTCCCCTTCAATAGATATACAAATCGTGTTGCGTACAAGTACCATCGGTCACAAATTTTTGCTTTAAAGATAGTGAAACAGGTAAATCAATGAAATTATGGTATACAACGGTGCTTTTTACGAGTGACACCTGAAAAAAAGGACACTTTAAATGAGCTACATACAAACATAAGGAAAAATTGGGAGACCCTTAAGCTTCGCCTTACGCGACTGCAACTACCCGTCCCCAGTGCGTAATGAGTTGAACGTGGCTTGCGTCGGCGAAGATTTCGTATACCGTTGCATTCTGTGAAATGGACAGCACGCTCTAAACCACGAACAATTTCACGCGCGAATTTTTTTCAAGCTTGCTATGCACTCACTACGTAGCTTTCAGGGAAAAGGCACAGCAACATCTGTGCCTTTTTTAGTGAATAACCCGCTTTAAGCTATAAAGATAATATATTGACATGTTATGAAGCCCAATCACAATGCATGCTTCCTACACACATTATTTCAGAGTTATTGCGTAGGGCATTGTAAAACATATACAAGACGCAGGTGTTTTGAAAGCGTGCAAAATACGTTCACGGCGTTTTTCCTGGAAGTTATTTTCACTGTACTTCCAAGCAGACGCGTGGCTCTGTAGCAGAACACCCGCTTGCCACGCAAACAACCTGGGTTCAAACCTGACTCAGACCAGGAATCTTTCTTTATTTACGTACTTGCAGCTTTCTGAATTTTTGGTCAAGCACAAGATCTAGATTTTTCGCGCACAGCCAACGACGACACCCCCGACACCGGAATTACTGCGAAATGAGCTCCTTAACACTGTTGCGCTAATAATACAGAATCGCTCACTGAAGGGAACAATTGAGTAGCATGCGAAAAAGCGCATATGTCAATCTAATGTTCCGTTCATCACGTCCACTTTGTCCGATGTGAGCGCGTCCTTGCAAGTGAAGCACACCACGAGTTCACTGTAGTTTCTATTGCCGTTATTAGGCCCGAACGTTCATTGGAGCACGCCACGTGGATGCACGTGAGTTCATCGTACCTCTACAGAATCTCGTTCCCCGACGTCGTCACGTGGTTTCCGAGAGAGTGTAAGGGAATAGGCCACAGCCTCTTAGAGGTCCACTTACGCACGCCCGAAAGCGCCAGCGCGTGCCAGCACATTCTGCTTGGGAGTCAACGCGTTCGTTTATCGTGCGTCTGCAGAGTCTGTTTCCCAGACCACATCACATGGTTGCTGAGATTTAAGGGGGAAAAGTGACAGCGTTTTACCCAGCGCCTTAAACATGCGAGAACGTCCTAGAGCGTGAGCGCTGGCAGTGCGAGGGCCAGCTCTTGTGCATGTGCAGTAATGGTGGGGACGCACGCCGAATTGTGCTTCGCCATAATCTGCTTCACATGTAAACTGCTTCAACAGGTGGTAGTAGTGGAGCCAATGAGAAAGCATGAGAGGCTCCTTATAATTCACGAGTGGTTTCACCACGATGTCTTGAGGTGGCTTTCAATACCTTGTAAATTCAATTATCTAT
>WOVY01008757.1:0-20145 GCA_013436015.1 Rhipicephalus annulatus | reverse complement strand
TAAAAGCAACTGAAAATCTGTCGAAAGGCTTTTCACGAAAAACCCCTGGTCGATGACCTATTTTGGACTGTGCTTGAAAAGTTGGCGTGGTTGCCACGGCATTTTTCGAGCTATACCCGCTCATCTTGAGAAAGTGAGGGTAATGTTCGTGAATATTCGTTTTTTTTCTTTTTCTTTCTTTGCAAGAAAATCAATCTGGACCTTTCTGAAAAGTTGGAAAATGCGAGAAAGGAGGTGTGATGAGTGAAGTGGCCGTGCGTGATTGTGAAGATAGAACTGTGTTTGAAGTGAGCGCCACAGGGACAGTCGAAGAAGACGACGCAGGAAAATCAGGGCAGTGGGGTGTGCGAAGAAGAAGGAGTGAGGCAGACGTGGCTGGAAGGAAGAAGCAGGTTGAAGAACCAGGGCGTGGGAGCAGTGACCCGTCGGGTTGCGGACTAGAGGTCTCAGCAGGCTCCCCACCTGGGGCCATTCCAGGCCGTCCTTGCAGTTCGGGCCTGGCGTGGGCGAAACGTCGCAAGGACGTTTCCGCCAGGCGTGTCCGGCACCTACGGCAGCGAGCTCCAGCCAGTGTTCGAGATAGGCATGGCAAACGCCATGCGTGCTCCAGGTCAACGACCTCCGCAGTGAGCCGCGTTCTTGGCCGCGGCTGTCATTAGACTTACCAGGCTACCCAAGCGTCGGCCATCCCTTCCCAGCGTTGAGTTTGCCGCCGGGACTTGATCACCGCCTTCCTCTCCGGTGAACTCTTTCTGTTTTTATGCCCTTGTGTGACTATCACACCAGCATTAAAAGCATGTTATATTTTCCCCTTACTTCAATTATTATTAGACCTTCATGTCTTTTGTAAATAAATTTTTTTGTGTGATTGCATAACGGCCTCGTTACTGCCCGATGACGTTTGAGTCATCGCAGGTTCCGTACAGAAACACGAGCGGTCTTGTCTAGAGCTTTGTCTCTCTATACAGCTAGTTACATTGGCGTCCAAGGCGACAGGACGAAGCTGTTTATTGCATTAATAGTTACTGTTCCCTGGTTACATTTTGCTAAGAAAACAGATCAAAGATGAGTTCGGATTTTAACGGCACTGGCGTCGCGCATGGGGCTAGAGGGAGCTGAGTTAGGGCTTGGGTAGAACAATGGGAGTCTCGAGCTCGAGAAGAGAGGGCTGCAGAACGTGAAGCAAAGAAAGAGAAGATGGAGTAGGTGGAGTTAGAACGGCGACTTCAGGAGGAATACGAAGAAGACTATACAGTTGCGTCTTCAACTCGCTCAGGCTGAAGGCGTTAGAGAGTCAGTGGTGGCTGACCAAGGCCGACCAGTTCGAGCCTATCTCCTACCATTATTCCTCCCAATTTCATGCCAGGGTTTAAACGAGAACCGGGAACGACTTAGACGCATACCTAAAAAGGTTTGTGAATGTTGCTACCGGTCAAGAATGGCCCAAAAGACAAGTGGGCCACGGCCCTAAGTTGTGTTTGAGCGGGGAGGCTCTCAAGGTCTTTGGTCGTCTGTCGCCAGAAGAGGCTCTCGATTATGACAAAACCAAGTTGGCGCTACTGCAATGATTTCGTTTCACGGCGGAGAGCTACCGTGAAAAATTCCGACACAGCAAGCCACAAGATGGTGAACGGGCGTGCAATCCGCAACGAGGCTAATAAGATTCTTCGACAGATGGGTTGAGATGTCGAAAACGGAAAACGAATGCTCATCAGTTCGGAATCTCATAGTAGCGGAGCAATTTATAAAGAACTATCATATTAAGGTGGCGCTATTTTCCGAGAGAAAAACTGCCGTAAGCTTGAAGAGATGGCGTAAGTGGCCGACAATTTTTTAGAAGCTCAGCGACAGTCAACTTGCTTGTTTTCCCGTGACAAAGGGGGAGAACACTCCTGCAGGAAAAGGCGGTAATTCAACTTCAAAGGCTTCCACTCGATGTTTTGTGTCTGACAAGACCGGTCACATAGCTGCAGAATGCCGCGCTCGGACAAGGCAACCATACTGTGGGTATTGTCGTAAAACTGGGCACGACACCCAAGCGTGCACCAAGATACCCAGCACTACCCGAAAAGCCTCATGTATATGGTCGCAAAGGGAGAAACCTTAACGAAGTCGAGCAGGTTGGAGGACGAAAAAAGCGAAGAGAGTATGGCTAGTGCAATGTATACCGAACCTAGGATGACGAAGCATCAGATGCCCGTGTTGCAGGGCGTGATAATCGGCAAGACTGCCTCAGTATTACGAGACACAGGGAGTAATGAATGGTTGTGCGGCGTTCTCTCGTGCCAGATGGAGCACTTACGGGAAACCACGGCAACATTTTTCTTGGCGGATGGAAGTAGAATTAGGGTTCCAGAGGCAAAGGTGGAAATTTTTTCACCATACTTTTCAGGGCGTATGCATCGTAAAATTCATGATTTCTCCGTTATACGACATTACCGTGGGAAATGTGCCCGGATCACGTCAGGCTCACGACCCTGATACAACATGGAAAGAAGCACCAAGCAGTTCGCTGCGGTGGCTGTCGCCATGGACACCAGCGGTGGCGGATCGGTACCGTACCGGCCTCGTGAACCAAACCCAAGGATCCCTCACAAGGAGAGCAACACACCGGCGAGCCACATGCATCTACCGCCGTTTCTGGCAGCAGTGTCGAGCAAGCCACCCACCAAGTCACCGTCCGCCGAACACCGCGACGCGCGTGCAGGTGCCTCCGAGGGCCGCTGCCTTAAAGACCAAGGACTTCGCGTCGACAGTACCACTTCCGTTTCCGCTGAGAGCAGCTTTCGCAGCCAACGAATGCTGTGCCGTCCCGGCCCTTCCAAAGAAAAATGAGACATCCGGTACGAACTCCGGAACCGGCCAAGGTTCTAGTGGCGGCGGCGGCGGAAAGTCCAAGGCAGCCGGAGGTGAAAATATGACTGCGCGTCGATCTAACAACGGCGGGGGCGTTCGCGAGTCTGACATGCTAGGGGCCAAGCCAAAGAAGCCTCCTCGCATGAATAACATGACCTTCACAAAGTCATCAGAACGGTCAAGTGGAAACTCGTCGTACAACAGCGGCAACAAGGCGTTCAGCCGAACGCCGCCATTTAGGAACAGCCCGAGGGTGTACAGTTCCACAGTTCTCAAAGATTTCAACTCTCCTAGCATGCAGGACAACGGCCGCGGTGCGGCGACTGATTACAAGCCTATGCTTTCAGTGTCCAGGGAGGCTCCGCCGAAGGAGCAACGAAGCGCACGACAGGAGACAAGAGTCAATTACAAGGCTGAGATTGTAGGCACTAGTGTGGGCAATAGAAAAGTTTCAAATCTTTGTGTACGGAACGCAGTTTGTTGTGCAAACTGATCACTAACTATTACAATATCTAGCTAAGGCCAAACACCTGAACAGCAGAGTACTGAGATGGAGTCTGGCATTACAAGAGTATTCTTTTGTTATTCAACATATTAAAGGCTCAGATAATTCAGGTGCCGATTTCATGAGTAGGCTGTAACCTAAGCTTTCACGGAAGTGCATTGCAACTGGTTCACAGTTTGTCTACGATGTATATTTCTGAACCACGTGGATTAGTCACCAGAAGAAAACAGTCATCGTGCTATGGCTGACTACAAGTTTTTTTCTTGTTTTTATGTGTGAGGGTGGGTGAACATTTATTGTGGACATATATCACCTCTATTCACTGGTGCGGTGCAGTGGTCTTGTGCGGACACGTGGTAAATGCGACTAAGACGTGGCTAGAAAGTTTTTTTTAGAAAGAAAAACTTTTTTTGAAGGAGGGGCATGTGTGATGAGTGAAGTGGCCGTGCGTGATCGTGAAGATAGAATTGTGTTTGAAGTGCGCGCCACAGGGACAGTCGAAGAAGACGACGCAGGAAAGTCAGGGCAGTAGGGCGTGCGAAGAAGAAGAAGGAGTGAGGCAGACGTGGCTGGAAGGAAGAAGCAAGGTTGAAGACCCAGGGCGCGGGAGCAGTGACCCGTCGGGTTGCGGACTAGAGGTCTCAGCAGGCTCCCACCTGGGGCCATACCAGCCGTCCTTGCAGTTCGGGCCTGGCATGGGCGAAACGTCGCAAGAACGTTTCCGCCAGGCGTGTCCGGCACCTACGGCAGCGAGCGCCAGCCAGCGTTCGAGATATGCATGGCAAACGCCATGCGTGCTCCAGGTCAACGACCTCCGCAGTGAGCCGCGTTCTTGGCCGCGGTTGTCATTGGACTTACCAGGCTACCCAAGCGTCGGCCATCCCTTCCCAGCGTTGAGTTTGCCGCCGGGACTTGACCACCGCCTTCCTCTCCGGTGAACTCTTTCTGTTTTTATGCCCTTGTGACTATCACACCAGCATTCCAAGCATGTTATATTTTTTCCCTTACTTCATTTATTATTAGACCTTTCATGTCTTTTGTAAATGCATTTTTTTGTGTGATTGCACAAACGGCCTTGTTACTGCCCGATGACGGTTGAGTCATTGCAGGCTTCCGTCCAGAAACACGAGCGTCTCGTCTAGAGCTTTGTCTCTCTATACAGCTCGTTACAGGAGGTAAGATGCTGTAACATTTTGCACTCTGCTCTCGATTGGCAGCCATTGCGAGAACTTGTCTGATGAACAGTGCAAAGCATAGGTACTTCTTTTTGAAGAAAGTCTTTTATTTTTTGAAACAAGTAAAAAACCTGAGTACTGTTTTATAGAGGAGTTTTCTATTTGAGTAAGCAAACTTGTTAGAGGCTTTTAGGCCGCGTTCACACTGAGCATTCCAGCCGCCGAAATTGCTCCGAATCCGGTTCGGCGGTGGCGAGATCCGCCGAAAGGGCCCTCTCCGCGCCGATCGCTCTCGGACCGATTTTTGCGGCGTCTGCCGCCGAATTGGTCGACGCGGACCAATAGGAGCGCTAGTCAAGGAATTTCGAAAAATGGCGGCCAAGCCCTACTCACTTGTTATGCCGCAGTGCACGTAACTGACTGTTTAAACCAACGGGAGTTTAACCTACTCTGTGTCTACTTCGCGTCCGTATTTCGTAAAAGAGGTGACCGAGCTTGCTGTTGGCGTGACCGAGCTTGTTGCGGTTTCGCAACAAGCTCGGTCACGCTTCTGCTCTTCGTGCATTAAAAGACAGCCACTTGCCAGCAAAGTAAGCAGTACTGTCTTTTCTTGCTTCTTTCGTACGACAATCGTCGAAGTATACACCACCGGTAAACGTAGTAGCGCTTGCGAGCCACGACAACAACCGGGTGACAGCGCATCCATCCTGTGTTTCGGTAACAGGGGAATTTCGGTCGCTGTAGAAAGCGGATGTTTAAGTGTGAACTCGGCATAATAGTTGTTTTGGTTCTTTTTGTCTAAGCCAGATAACATGGGTAAAATACCAATTGTCATCATGAAATTTGACGCTGGAAATGATCATTCATGTGTGAATGAACTTGAACTTGAAGGTTAAACCAAATGCAGAGAGCACATTTCCAGCACCTCCGCCAAACTGTTAAGCAAAGTGAGGTAACTTAAGGGCGTTTTAAATGGACCGCTATCACAGTAGAACCGACGTCGCCTTCCTTCTATACCCGCGCTTCTCTTGTTTTTTTTTTTTGGTAGTGATACTTCGTATCAATACGCAAGACATCGATTCTTAGTCAACTTGCAATGAGCAACACATCCGGGCAAATGTATAGAAGAGACTTTGTCCAGTCCCCAAATGTGACGCAAGAATTTCGGCTGGGAGCGCATCATGAATGCTTAAGTCCAAGATTAGTACACCAGGGAAGCCAGCGTGAAAAGAACAGCGCAGCGAACCAGCGTGGTACACTGCGTAGAAGACAATGCGCCGAGAGCCGCGCAAGATCAGACTGCAACGCAGCTAGTTCCCACGAATGCCGTTTGGCCCATATTTCTCCCGTCGCGCAGATACGGAGCTTTCAAACTGAGTTTATTCTAGTAATCTTGCTTTAAAGAATACCTAGATGAGAGAGAGAAAGGTAGCTTTTACTAACAGGCGCTACAGGCATTGTGTGGCGAAATAAAGGAAAGTGAAGAAGAAGTCAAATGAAGAAGGGGTCACATGAGCGGTAAGAATGATCAGTCTGCACACTGAATTGAGATGATGCTTCGAATTTTCAAAAATCGGCAGACTGCACGTACCTTGTACATCGCGAAGAATGCAGATAGAAGGTGACAGTTGAATTTTTATTGCGATGGGAATGATACAAACAGGCTCGACTGGTTTTTGCCGGCGTTGTCGCCTAAATTCGCGCATATGCACATTGTGACCACTCAGTTCTAACCGCGTATGACGACTCGGTTTATTCTTGGGAGTGAACAAGCGCCACGGTTGTGAAACAGCACATACCTAAAACATGATGATGATTACTAGCCTAAACAGACGATGATGAATGCCCGCTTCTCAGATTAGGATGAAGTGCGTGATATATGCCTGCACTCACCTCCACCACCCCCCTCCAAGTAGAGGCGGCCAGACTGACGGCTGCAAGTCAAGGTGACAAGTAACACCACAAGAAGATCTTCATTCGGGAGACGTCGACAACTTCGTTGCTACAGTAACGGTGGTTAATTGCATTGACAAGTGATGTCACGCGATAGTTGACCGGAGCAATCTGCTGCAAAACTACGTATGGGCTGATAACCGATGTTGGAACTTGTCACACAGACCTGGTGTGCGAATGCGTGTCAAGAAGAGCACCTCGTCCTCTGGTCGGAATGAGAGATGATGAGAAGTGTCGTAAGAGGCCTTCCTTTCTTGTTGATCGATTTCTGTATTCATATGAGTACGCTGCCGACACTGGGCAACGCGAGAAATTTATTCCGTGACAAAAGACGCACATAAAGTGCCGTTTCCGGTGAAGAAGGAAACGTCGATGAAGAATGCCGGTGATCACCTGTAAACTATATAAAACATCGAGTAACTGTTTGTGTGCTCAACAGCTGTGTTGTATGCGATCGCGAGGAATGGAATAATTTATACCAGTTTTTGTGGTACGGTTGATTATAGACAGCGATCAAATCGGCAAGCGTTTGATTATATTGATACGTGTATGGAACTGTCGCGGCGACACAGCTGAATCGGCACCCAAAGGAAGAAGACAACGTGGTTGTAGTGGGTTAGACTCTCAGGTTCCTCCCGTTGGCCGGCTTGACTGTGCCCTCTCCAAGCCGTTAGCAAGACCAGCTCTCGGTGAAGAAATCTTTCCCGTAACAATATATATGTCTCCGTCAGACCATTCGTTTGAGGTGGGTAGCTAGACGTTGTCTTGTCTGTAGGTAGTGGTGGTGGTGGTAGAAAGATTTATTGCCTCTTTAGAGCGCGGGGGCCGAGCCCCCTCATGGCTCATGGGTGCTTTCTCACGGTGAAAAGGTACCCTTACAAAGAAAAAGAAAGTCTTTGAAGTGCTATCCTCTTCATGGCGCACGAGGTGATCCGACCCTGATCGAACGCAGAAGTGCTGGGCATGATGATGTCCTAGTAAGACACTGCCCTAGCCGGAGGTGGGGATGTGGGAACGTGGGACATGTAAGGAGTATGTAGACGAAGTCTCCTGTTTTGTCGCAAAGTTCGCACAAAGAGGGGAATTGTTCCGGGTAACTGGCGTTTATTGATATGGGTATGAAGCTTTCCGAGTTGGTAGGGGTCACCAATGTGCGGCTTGCGCTATGTTTAAACATGGAGCGGGGGGTGTGTATACTTGTCGTTGATCTCAATAATACGATAGGAAATCAAGAAAACAGAGCAAGCGCTCCTCGATTTGTGGTGGGAGCTCCATCTCTCCTGCCCAGAATGTGAAACCTTGGGTTAGAGAATAGGCCTCCTCGTTGCCAAGGAGGCCGGCATGTGCTGGCGTCCAGATGAGGGTTGCGGAACGCTGAGGCTGCCGGAAGCGTAACAAGCGAGCAGCGGTACGGCATATGAAGCCATTGGCGTAGTTCGAAATAGCTGATTTCGAGTCGCTAGAGATTGTGCTGACGGGTGCTGAGATGAGAGCAAGCGCGATAGCTGCATCTTCTGCCTCCGCGGAGGAATTTTCGACAATTGAGCACGAAGTTAGAACATTTGCCTGATTTTCAGCCACCACAAGGGCCATGCGGGATCTTGACGCAAATTACGCTGCGTCCACGTAGACTACATCCTGGTCCTCGCCATATTGTCTCTGAAGGGCCCGAGCCCTTGCATTTCTGCGTTTTTCGTCTCGCACTGGATGCATGTTTTTTCGGTATGGGAGGTGCGTTTAGATGAAAGCGGAGGTTAGAAGAAAAGAGGACCCCGTCAGGTGAGTCTGTAATTGTGGCTAAGTTTGATTGGGACAAAAGAGCACGGCCAGCCGCCGAATTCGACAGAAAGCAACTTTGTGCCGCAAAGGTGGCTTCAGCGAATTCCTCAAATATATTAAGTACACCAAGTACGAAGAGTCTGTCATTCGATGTGCTTAGGGGAAGGTGCAAAGCCGTTCTTGCACAACTCCGTAGAAGTGCGTTAACCTGGTCTTTTTCCTTTGCCAGAGAGGTAGGTAAGGGAGGGCATACATGAAGCAGCCTACAATGTAAGCTGGGGTGAGGCGAAACGTGTTTCGCTCACGTAGGCCAGCCCGACGGTTCGCTATGCGATGAATAAGTCAAGTGATCAGCTGAGCATGTATTTAGAGAGTCTTAATGACTTTTTGATGTGCGCCATGTGAGTAGAGAACAAGCCCTAGCACCGGAATTTTCGAGACACGTGGAAAATTGGATTATTCGAGAGAAGTGGATGGGGGAAAATTCAAGTATAGAAAACGGTAAGAAATCTGCAATTTTAACGGAACATATTTTAGTAAAGTGTACGAAGGCAAGATGCCTCACTCTCCCACATAAGAGCAGCAAGCTTGGGAGTGATTAAGTCAGCCTCTAAAATGATGGTGTAGAAGATCATATTTATTTTTATTTATTTATTTATTGTACCCTCAGGGCTTTACAGTATTGCAGAGGGGAGCGGGCACTGACGAACAATGTTAAAGAAAAGAATACATAGACAAGACACTAGAACAATATTAAACACTGGAAAGCAACTATTATCAACTGCAACTATGTTATACAGCCAGTAGAATATACAAGAAAACTAACAACGAAATCAAACGTTTACATTTCCAACACCAAGCATGTTATCGAGCGATGTTTTGAAACTGCAAGGCGAGGTGATGGATGCAACTGATTGTAGGAGGTAGTTCCAATCCTTGGAAGTTTTAGGCAGGAATGAGTTGGAAGAATGTTGGAATATGGCGGAAGAATGTGGAAATGTTCTAAGTAAATGTAGATTACATAGAGACCATTTTTACTTTAGAATTGTTTCAGTACATATTTGTGCCATGTGTTGCAGGCCTATTTTTTCGGTGCGTTTGGTCAACTTTATCTAACGATACAAATTATAGTCATGTTTTGTTAGTGCAAAGCACTGCTGTAAGTCATCTGGAAAATGCAGCGTTTTGAGGACACTATGGCTTTTCGTTTCATGTATTGCTCAGCTTAAGAAAGGATATCGAAGGAGATTATTCCCAGTGTTCATGCACTATCTTCTGTGGTCGTATGCTGGTGTTAGAGAATTTATTTCATCACGTCGTCCGCAAATATGTACGGATTGCCTTAGAGAATGGCGATATGTATTGCTAATCTGAACAAAGCGCACCAAAGCACACCAGAACAAAGCTGGACAAAGCGCACCAAAGATGTGCCTTTACAGAAACCTCCTCAATGCGCTAAATATTCTTCTCCTCTGTAAGTGTTGTCCCGTTGCTACGTTATACTCGCTGGGTGCAACCTCCTTGGTTTTAGAAAGGTTTAGCGAGCGTTGGGCCGCAATGCCATGAATACAGTGAACTAGTAAATACCATGTAGTTAAGGTGGTTAAAAGTGGGAAGAAGTCATGAAGTGCAAGGCGTAAGAAAATGTGCGTGTGCCTCCTCTCATTCAGTCCTTGGAATGTTCGCTGGATGGCGGTGCTTCTATGTGGGGAATATATCATGAAAAGATGCGAGATTCTGATACTTGGAGTGTTGAATGGATGGATGAACGGACACAGAGACAGATGCATGAACGGACGCACGAATGGCTGCACAGACAGATGCGACGCATAGACAAACGCTGGGGCGGATGCATGGACGAATGCCGGGATGGACGCACGAATGAACATGTGGATGCACGAACAGACGCACGTACGAACGGGCGGATGGACGTATGTACGGTCACACAGACGGGCTCATGGACGGACGGAAGCAAGAACAAATGGATGAACGGATGCTTCACCCCACTCTGTATCATTCGCTCCTTGAATATGCTGCCATCTTTTGTGTTCGCTGCGCCGGCAGAAGAGCCACCTGGACAGCGTTCGTCGTAGACACCACTGCCACCACTGCGGCGCAGCTAGGCGTCGCGAGGAACCACGAAGAACGTGGCGCCCTTCACGCAAGGTGTTTTGAGTTTTTCGACCAGAGCAAAGTGACCTAGAGGGAGAAAGCATTTAGAAAGAAGAATTTGAAAATAATACTGGGTGGCGACCGGTGGGACAGCAAAAAATTACACAGCAAATGTTAGACCAACCAAGCGAGGAGCATTCGACAGGGCAGAAGGAGAAGAAACTGAGACAACAATGGCTTCGCCAAATCACCAGAGGTAGCATAATGCCGCCCTTTCCAACGGAAAGACTACAAGATAATTGTTCGACCTCGTGTGGACATCGCTTCAGTGACCACGGTGCCGCCCGCATTGCCAGCAGCGTCTACGAAGCGGCCAATATACCAAGGGAAGTTCGAGAGCAAGACACCATCTGCCTCAACTACTAACAAAAAAACGTTGTGGTCAGCACTCCTGTCGAAGAATCTGCCAACAGATACCAGCAAGTTGCCTGTATCAAAATAGGCACGCAAGCTTTTCAAGACAGCGCTTATGAAACAGCCCCAGAAAACACCTCCAAGGGAGTCTTCCGGGGAATACCGCTAGAATACACTGCCCGAAATATAACTGAAAACGTTGTAAGACCCAGGAACCCAACTGCGCTCGTGGCCAAGCGAATGGGCAATAGCACCAATGTGATTGTACGATTCGATGGCAACAGTGTGCCAAGCTACGTGAAATACGGCGGGGCATCGCTACGACGTTCGCTGTGTACAAAACAACTGGACGTGTGCTACCACTGTGGACGCTTGAGGCATAGGGTGGATGTTTGCCCCTACCCTAAATATAATAACTGCCGAGGCTGCAGGAAGCCAAATCCTCCCGAAAACCACGAATGCAAGGCCAGGTGCCAGCTGCGTGACGAAGACCACCCCACTGCAGACCTAACCTGCAAAGCAAGGTATAAGACACCATTCCTAGTGCGGAAACGGCCCTGGGAAAGATCCAGACAAGAACAAGAGAACGCGTCCTTCACCGCACAAAACAGCCCATCTCAGCCCAACGCAGCAAGGGACACCATATCAGAGTCCTCCCCCAGTTTTCCGCATGAGAGGAAAAGCCGCTCAAGGTCCTTGAACCGCTCCAGGTCAAAGTCACGCTTTCAGTCAAGGGCCAAGGAATCCCAAAACCCCGGCGCCAATACATCGTTCAAGGTGAGCTGGGCAGACAGGGTCAAGGGGATGCGCATGGAGGCGGAGGCTGCTTCCGACCAGACAGTCGCCAAACTCGAGGCAAAGTTAGCACATCTGAAAAAAATGATTCTGAAAAACAATCAGGTAATTGCCGCCATGAGAGATCAGAATGTAAAATTAAGGGGAGAAATTCATCACTACAGAACAGGCATGCTGCAGTGTGATAACGCAATAATTATAACTCAGGATAGTGTAACTAGTATGGTCGGAGAGCACTGATAACCCTCTCCCAAAACGTAAGGCTTTAGAGAAAAACTACGATGGTACTAGCAACCAAAGGAAAGCAAGATTGCTAACATACTGCACAAAGGTCAGGAAGAATCTGAAGAATGCGTAGATTTATGACCAAACAAAGTTGAAGAAGCTGTGAAAAGTTGAAACTGGGGCAATAGGCGACTTAAGAAAACCATGGGAGCACAAATCAGAGTGGGGAACGGCTTTTATGCAGCAAATTAAACCAGTTATACACAGCAGCTTAACCAGCAGCAACTAGATAGCTTATCTACTAAGGTAACAGAACTTGAAAAATGCCCCTCTGCTACAGGCCTACAAGCTAGTCGAGTAGCGCCCTTTAAACCAATCATCAAACCTCCGCTACTAAAGCCGGCTATTGTGAACCCGGCGCCTCCTCAGCAATAATTGCCGCCATGGACAGACGCAACTAATATTTATTATGACAATGGAACTGTGACGCTACAGAAACAAGAAAGCCATTCCACACCAGTATCTTAAACATAAAGAAAAACCAGATATCAGTCATCTTACAGGAGACGCATTGTCCTCGCTCAGCTGTCTAGCTACCGCTATATCAGCAGTGCCAAGAAAGAGACTAAAGCCGTTACAACTTTAGGGTGGAGAGATCTCACGGCAGTGCAACACAGCACACAGGTTACCGATACAGAAGGTATAGTAAATTAAAATCATGCCCACAAGAAAAAACTAGGGGACAGTACGTTCATCATAAATGTATACAGTAACCCGAAATTCACACGGCACAGATTCTTAACTCTCTTTAAGCGCACGCTTAGCATAGCGGGCGACCGAGTTGTAATAATAGGAGGACACTTTAATGCCTCTCAATTTACATGGGGTAATAAACACGTTCACACCAAGGGTAGGAATATCTGGCTGGACTAGCAGCAGGAAGGCCTAACACTTATCACTGATCCCAAAGTACCGACTAGGCAAGGAAATAGTGTCTGTGGTGATACCACGCCCGACCTTACTCTTATAAAGAACACGCAATTTGCGCTGATGACTAAATACACAGCGAGACTTTGAACGCAATTCATTTTATCATTAAAACCCAGCTTATTGGGGTGTCCCACTAAACACATGGGCAAACAGCTTCGGCGTAGTGGACTGGGTTAAATTCAGAAATATACGACAGGGCATCACAAAGAGCATTACTAGCATTGAGCAATTGACAGCTAATCTAAAGAAGGATATTTCAGAGGCAACAAAAATAGTCCCACCGGAGGCTAAGCCTGAAATTCTGGACAGTAGGCTATTACATATAAGGGAAGCCAAACAAGGGCTGCAAAAACGCTGGAAAACGCAAAAACATAACAGAGCACTAAGAAAAAAGATAGCCACACCTAACAAGGAAATCGAACAATACGCACAACTAGCTTTATTGCCAGCAATGGGAAGAAAATTGTACCGCCATGCACAACCAACTGGGCCTAGGCAAAATGTGGAATTTACTTCGACACCTCCTAAACCCTGAAGATACAAAAATGGTACACAAAGAAAGTATGAACAAAATTCTGCTTGCCTATGAAGGCACACAAGAAGACTTTCTCAAAGAGGCCATTCTTGAATACATATCCCAGGCACCACCAAGCACTCACGCCGATTACGTAGGAGCGCCGAATCCTGACCTTCATGAAGAATTCAACGAAGCCGAGATACGAGCAGTTCTACACAAACTAAATAATACGTCGGCATCACACCCTGACGCCATTACGAACAAAACACTGCGAAACCTAAACGATACGTCCTTGGCAAATTATGAGACTTTATTAATGAATGCTGGAGACGAGGCCACATACTGCAGCAATGAAAAACGGCGCACTTCGTGCCTTATACCCTAGCCTGGCAAACGTTTACAGCTTGAGAACCTAAGACCTATTTGTCTAGCTTCTGCCTGGGTAATGTAATGAAACACGCCTTACTGACCCGATTGACTAACTACCTAGAGGACAACAACGTCCTCCCATATTACATAGATAGGATTTCGGCGAAATTTCTGTACACAACACGCCATGCTACAATTAAAACACGAGATCATGATTGATACTAGCAGATTAACTCGAGCCATCCTCGTGCTTGATCTAAAAAGGCATTTGATAATGTCACACACCCAGACATTCTGAAGTATGTCCGTAACTGAAGTATGTCCGTTTAGTTGAGTGGATGTATAATTACACCCGGAAATTCCTTACGGATAGACAAGCCAAAATTGTTGTAGGAGGCCTCACATACAAGGAAATATCTATGGGTAGTGCAGGTAACGCTCTAATAATCAGTGATATCACCTATGTTACTTTCAATAGCTCTAAATGGCTTCCCAAGTAGATCAGAAAAGATAGAAGGTTTGCACCTTACAATATATGCAGATGATATTATTCTGTGGGTAAGCAACGGCGGCGATGGATCACTTGAACAACGTTTGCAAGAAGCAATCTACCCCACAGAGCAATACATAGCAGAAACTGGTCTCATGTGCTCAGCCGAAAAATCTGAGCTGCTACTATACACACCAACATTATTAGGCCGACCTCCCAAGCAACACAACACACGTACCTATAGAGACATACAGCTTAAAACACGAGATGGACACACCATACCCATTGTCGACAAGATAATGGTGCTGGTGTTAATAATAAAAGCCAAAGGGCACCAACGGGGAAATGGTACGCAATATTGAAGCGAAGGTTTCCCAAATGATACGCCTAATCAAAAGAATTACGGAATAAGCATAGCGGCATGAAAGAGGCAAGTGTCATAAGGCTCATTCACGCGTTTGTCATACGCCACATTATGTATGTTTCTGCATACCACAGATGCTTCACAGCAGAAAAAAATGAAATTTAACAGCGTCATAAAAATTCTACAAACAAGCGCTGGGGCACAATTACAGAGAGGCTGTTAGAGCTAGGTTTACCTTATACACTTGAGGAACTGATAGAGGCGCAACGTACTGCACAGTACGAGCGCATCTCTAAAGCTCAGACTGGTAGATACATCTTGGAAAATTAGGCATCACTTACCACAGACAATTCGGCACCAAATTGCGACATTCCTTGTAACGTGCGGCCTAAGCTCACAGTGCCTCCGTTAGCTGGAAACACGCATCCCATGCAGAACGCAGGTAGAAGGCTGAGCAGAGCCAAGACGATGACAAAGAGGTACAGAAACAACGAAGAAGCTATCTTCGTAGGGGCCGCTCACTGCAACAACACAGAAAGCTGCTTCGTCGCGGCTGTAGTTAACCACAAAAAACAATGCAACGCCAGTCTGACGTATACACACGAGGACGCGTTGAAACGGCGGAAGGAATAGCTATAGCTTTGACCATATCACAGACCGACGCGTGTTATATAATCAGCGACTCACAAGCAGCTGTACGAAAGAATCACCCCTGAAGCACTGTGTATTCTTAGAACAGGCAATACCAACCAAGACGACAGATGCGTTTGCATTCTCTGGTTCCCAGCTCGCATACCCGACACCACGGGAGATATTGTTACGAGAAGGAGACCGACTCGAAGGGGCAGTCAGAAATGTATTTACAGCCGGTTAAGTGAGCGGCGCCAGCCACACAGGTTAGCTCGCGCCAGTTTATATGCTTTGTCTTCTTCAACTCCCTGCACTGGCACGTAGCATGACCCCGGCTGGCAGAGGCCCCGTGCCGGTGCTTTAAAGGTCATTATCCGACGCATTCTTGTAAAGGCTTGATCCGCGAGACGTGTACAATATCACCGGACCGCACAGCAGATGATGATAGATAGATGGGACTGATTTCGTAGGTGACAGGTGTTACTTGACGCAATATACGGTAGGGTCCCGTGTAATGAGACTGAAGTTTTTCTGATATGCTCAGCTGAAGATGAGGGGACCAGAATAAAACGAGGGTACCGGGAGCGAAATGTACGTCTCTATGTTCCGCATCGTACCGACCGCATTGGTTTGTTTGCAATGCCATCAGCCGAGCGCGAGCGAGCTGACGGGAATGACCGGCTCGCGCAATCGCGTCGCGGGCATACTCGCTGGTGGACGAGGTGTGAGCTGAGATGGCTATGTCCAGTGGTGAAGTCGGCTCTCTTCCGTACAATAAGTGGAACGGCAAAAGCCCGCTGTGTTGTTACGGGAGGAAAATATACGCGAAAGTTGGGTAGGTTAAGGCAAGGTCCCAGTTTCGGTGGTCGGGCGACACGTACATAGCGAGCATATTCGTTAGATTGCGGTTAAATCATTCCGTGAAGCCATTGTTTGAGATTGGTAAGCGGTTGTCAGTGTGTGTTGCGTGGAACAAGAACGCAGGGTGTCGGCGATGACTTGGGATAGAAATGTACGGCGACGGTCTGTGAGAAGCTGTCTCAGAGCACCGTGAATCAATAAGACGTCCCGTAACAAGAAGTCAGCGACGTCGGTTGCACAGCTGGTCGGTAGAGCTCGCGTGTTAACGTAGCGTGTAGCGTAGTCTGTAATAATGGCTATCCATTTGTTTTCCTACGTCGATGTGGGAAAAAGACTAAGCAGATCTAATCCAACACGGTGAAATGGTTCCGCGGCAATTGGTTGAAGATGGCCAGCGGGTAGCAGCGACGGTGTCTTACGACGTTGGCATAGGTCACACGTGGCGACGTATCGGCGTACCGAGCGAGCAAGGCCTGACCAGAAGCAACGGTGCCGGACGCGTTCGTACGTTCGGGATACTCCCAGGTGTCCAGCCGCGAGAGTGTCGTGAAGTTCGGTGAAAACACAGCGGCGCAAATGCTTAGGCAGAACAATGACAAGGTCGGGCCCGTCTGGTCGGAAATGGCGACGGGATAGCACACCCCTTTGAATGACAAAGTAGCGGACGGAAGCGTCATTTGGGGAGGATTCCATACGACTGATGATGTCAACCAGCACTGGATCGCGGATCTGGTCTTCCCCAATAATAAAGAAGTCGGAAACTGACAAGAAAGAGTTCTCCGTGGGCTCGTCAGTGTCCTCAGGATCGTCGACAGGGTATCGGGAGAGGCAATCGGCATCATGGTGTAGGTGACCATATTTGTAGATCACCGAATGGAAAAACTCTTGCAGGCGCAAAGCCCAGCGACCAAGGATGCATGATGAATCTTTCAGATAGTTGAGCCAGCAGAGTGCGTGGTGGTCGATAACTACCGAAAATTGGCGTCTCTACAAATAGGGTCTAAATTTTGCCACTGCCCATACAAGAGCCAAGCACTCACGCTCTGTGATTGAATAGTTACGTTCAGGGGCGGATAGGAGGCGGCTCACATATGCAATAACGCAATCATGGCCATGTTGTTTCTGAGCCAGCACTGCAACCAAGGCCATGTTCACTTGCCTCTGTACAGATTTCCATAGGGGCAGCAGGGTTGAAGTGTGCCATAATCGGAGGAGTAGCGATGAGAGTCTAGAACGCAGAAGCCTCTTGGGAGCCCCATGAAAACGGGAGGTCTTTCTTGAGGAGCTCCGTAAGCGGCCTTGCTATGTGCGCAAAATTTTTCACGAAGCGTCAGAAGTAGGAACATTGTTCGATAAAGCTGCGTACATTTTTCGTACATCGTGGTAAAGTTTTTGACGGCGCTAATTTTCCGGGTCTGGTTGTACACTGTTGGCGTCTACTAAATGGCCAAGTATTGCGATTTGATGACATCCAAAGTGACATTTGGATGAGTTAAGCTGCAGGCCAGCGCGACGGAAGATTCCAAAGGTGGCTGAGAGGCACTCTATATGAGTTTCAAATGTTGGTGAAAAAGACGATGACGTCGTCTAAGATGCACGAACAGGTAGACCATTTGAATCGTCTGAGCAGGGAGTTCATCATTCGTTTCGAAGGTGGCTGGAGCGTTACAAAGGCGAAAGACATGACATTTAACTGATATAGGCCATCGGTGGTGATGAATGCCGTCTTTCCACGGTCCAATTAATCTACCTCTATCTGCCAGTAGCCGGAACGAAGACCTATAAACTAAAAATAGTGGGACCCATTGCGGCAATCAAGCGCATGATCTATTCGTGACAGGGGGTACACGTCTTTTTTGGTATTTTTGTTAAGGTGTCGGTAATCAACGCAGAAACGCTATGTACCATCTTTCTTGCGGACTAGCAGTACAGGAGAAGCCCAAGGACTGCAGGATGCCTCAATGATGTCCTTGACAAGCATTTTATTGACCTCACTTTGGATAATGTTACGCCCGGCCGCTGACACCCGATATGGACGCCAATGAATGGGTCGCTCATTACCAGTGTTTATGTGGTGGGTCATACCAGTACCTTTCCCCAACGGACGGCCGCTGATGTCCAAAAACGTCGATGTAGGACAGCAGAACCCAGTGGAGCTCATTAGTCTGCTGCGGCGTTTGTGAAGCAATTATCGACTTAATAGCACTGTCGGAGCAAGGGGCATATTGATGTTGAACGTGGTTGTCAGAAGGAGCGGCCATCTTGAAAACATTTACCGCATTGTCTTCTAAAGTGCAGAGCAAAGCCGAATGGGTCCTTTGTGGCAGCTTGAGGTGTCAAGCTAGAGTTCATAACTGGGACGCTCGTAGAATTTTCTGCGACGGACAGAATGGTGTGCGGTAAAGTAATGCCGTGGTTTATGAGAACATCGGTGATAGGTGTCAGAACATAGTCACCGTCGGAGACTGGTGGTATTGAGACGAGCTCTATGTAGGTCAGTGTCTGCAGATGCATTGTGCCGAGGCGACTCGGCAGTTGTGCAAGAGGTTCTGTTGCGGGCAATTGTAGACGGAACGTACTGGTCGAAACAGTCTATGAGGGCAGAATGCGCTGACAGGAAGTCAAGGCCTAAGGTTACGTAGTGGGGGCATTCATCAAAGACGGTGAAGAGAACAACTGTATGTCGATTCGCAATGCTTACACGAGCGGAGCACATTCTAACGATAGATTCTATTCCGCCAGCCGCAACACGGACGAGCTGAGTGGTCGCACGTGTGAGAACCTTCTTGAGCTTGCGGCGAAAATCAATCGTCATCACGGAATGATTAGCGCCGGTGTCAACAAGAGTAGTGACAGGTACGCCGTCCTACTTGTACGTCTATATGGTTTTGTTTTGTCGTTATCGTCAGGAGAGGATTTTCGATCAGTCCAAGCGATGCAGCGCCACCTCCGGGGGCGGCAACACTTAGTTTTCCCTCGGGTAACCTCGTGGAAAGGCGGGGGAAGACGGTCGGCGGGGCTGTGGAGAACGAGACCTGGTGACGTTGGGGTGATGGAGAGCGGGACTAGCGGTGTTCAGTAGCAGCTGCCTGGGCGAAATGGTTGCGGCTGGTCTCAAGGCAATAGGCAGGACGTGCATAGATGGGACGAGAAGAGGCTTGTGCAGGAGGACCCCAGCGACTTCTGTAATGGTGAGAAATGTACCCAATTCGGCGGCACCAGAAGCAGATCGGCTTGTCATCGTGTGTTCGCCATGCGGAGGAATTATGGAAGGTTGAGGGAGAGCCGGTCGGAAAGGGACGTGCAGGTGTGTATTGGGCTGGTAGTCGGTGCGGGGAGGCGTTGAGATAGTGTGAATTCCCAAGCTGGCACATTTCCTGCTGGACGCCTCCTTGAATGAGGGGCAATGTAATTGGAGGAGAGGGGTCAGGGGTCGTTGGTCCCACCTTAGCTGGAGCAGCCGCCTCAAGTTCGTGCCTGACGAGTCACGTAAAATTGTCACAGGTGTCTGGTGGATGAGATGTGTCGAGAAACCAGGACGTCGCAGCGGTGTTCGGAAGGCGCTGGAAGTGATGGGAGGTGCGCCTGCTTTTAGCTCGTAGGAACCAGCAGCATTGTTGAATTATCGCATCAACAGATAACACATTGTTGAATACCAACCGGTTGAAAGCATCGTCGACGATACCCTTTAGAATATGCGCAACTTTTTCAGACTCGGACATGTTTTAGTTAGATTGGCGGCATTGTGGAGAGGACAGCCTGAATGTAACTGATGTAGGGCTCCACGGAAGATGTGCGTGAGTCGACAACTCAATTTTCGCAGCTTCATGATGACCAGAGGTGTTGCCAACAAGCTCACAGATCTTTCCGTTGAAGCGGACCCAGCTTGTTATGTCATGCTCGTGGTTGTCAAACCAAAGCCGAGGGGTTCCGTCGAGATAAAATATGACGTTCGCGAGCGTAATTGTGGGATCCTACCTGTAAGTAGCACTGACGCGTTCGTAGAGGCGTAGCCATTTGCCGACGTCGGAACCCTCGTGGCCAGAGAACACACCGGGGATTTTCAGGGCGGGAAGCGTCACGAAAGCTGTTGCGAGCACTGTGTTGACA
>WOVY01008755.1:0-17541 GCA_013436015.1 Rhipicephalus annulatus | reverse complement strand
TTGAAAAGAAAAGATTAGTGTCATCCGCATACATGACTATGTTCGGTGTAGGTGAAACGCTTGGGAAGTCATTGATGTATATGTTAAATAATACCGGGCCAAGTATGGATCCCTGAAGTACGCCAGTCTGTACTCTTTAAAATATGGAGAGGTCACCTGATTAAGTGAAACATACTGAAAAACGATCCGTTAAGTAGCTTCGCATGAGATCTAACGTTTGTACTGCGTATCCCATAGCTATGAAGTTTAGATTAACGGTATTTCATCATTCACACTGTCGAATGCTTTACGGAAGTCAAGGAATAAACCAACCGTGTATAAACGATTTTCAATGTTTTTTAGTATTTCATGTTTTATTTTTGAGGAGTTGCATCCTCGCATGATTTATTTTTCCGAAATCCATACTGAGATGTACTAATTATAGCATTCTTATTCAAAAAACCTTCCAGTCGTGAATTAATAACAGCCTCAAAAAGTTTTGAGAAGTGTGATAGTATTGAAATAGGTCGGAAACTGTTTACAGAATTGTCTGCAACCCTTTGTGAATTGGAGAGACACGGGCTATTTTGAGTTTGCTTGAAAAAATTCCGCATTCGAACATTCTATTGATATTATGGGCTAGGACTGTAGATATGATATCCGATACATATTTTATGGGAGATGCCAATATACCATCAAATCTCGCAGCTGAATTGCATTTAAAACTACTGATTACCTTTCCAACTTCACCTGCAGTCGTAGGAAATAATACAAAAGATTTTGGCACAGATTGTTTCGTTACAGCGAGTCTTACATACTCAGGATTTTCAAAGGAATTGCTGTTACAGCATTCAACAAAGTCAGTATTTAGGGCACTGGCAGCTTCACCGTCTGTAAGAGCACCATTTACTGAAGATATTCGTACGTTTTCACAAGTATCATTCGCTCCAGACAACTTCTTATTTCTTGCCAAACTTTTCTTGGATTCGTATATATACGCGAGAAAAACTTTTTGGTAATATTTTTCCTTCGCTTTTCTTTGCTCTGAATTTACTTGGTTACGATAAGTCTTAAGTTCGGCTAATTGATTAATATTCCGTGTTTTAGTGAATGTGTCGTACATTTGATTTTTTCTTTTAATTTTTGTGAGAAGCGCAGCATTAACCCATGGTTTCCTAATTTTTAGGTCGTTTCGTAACACTATGTTGCAGAAAGGCTTTATCGTAGCCAGCAATCTTTTTATCGAAAAATGAATTGTAGGCCTTATTTGGGTCACTTTCAAGCAGTTCAGATTTCCAGATTATTTCGCTAATAAGTGAGCGCAATAGGGCTATCGTCACTTCATCAATGAGACGATAAAAAAAGGTGCTACGCTTAAAATTCTTGGAGGGAAGGGCAGAAAACAGAAAATCGGAAGATGATCACTTATGTCGACGGACATGACACCAGCAGTCACAGTAGGAGCATGTAAATTGGTGATACAAACATCCAACAGGGTGGCATTAGAAGCGGTCACTCGTGTTGGCAGGGTTATCATATTCGAGCACGCGTAAGAGTACATCAACTGCTTATATTCTCTACTTGTTGCATTTTCGGCCATCATATCTATGTTCGTATCACCTAGTACGGCGAACATTTTGCCTGTTTCGCTGAGGTAAGATTGAAGTTTATCCATATAGAAAAAGAAATCTTTTTTGTTTCCTTAAGGTGGCCTGTGGAGTACTGAAAGTGTTACTGGTTTAAGACCAATAGTGAGGCATTAAATGTTTTGATTATTCAGCGAGAAATCTGAAATTATCTCCGAAATCAGATCATTTCGTACATAGACAGCCAAACCGCCGCCCTGAGTGTAGGTGCGGTTTAGTCCGTGATATCTGTAGTTATCGAGCCGGAAGGCATAATCCTTATCAGAAAGCCACGTTTCAGTAAAAAGAAGCACATCTAGATTGGTTTCGGCTTGTTGAAGCAACTCTTCAACCTTATCTTGCTTACTTTTTAAACTTTGGGCGTTTGAAAGAAGGACTGAATTACGTTTTTCAAGCGCGGCATATATATTTCTAAAGGAAATGTAATCATGATAAAGGCATTTATCCATTGAAGCCATGAGTATACTGAAAAAGTAAAAACATGGTTTGAGCGAATAAGATTAGGCAACCATCTTGCTGATGTCATCAATGCTAAAACTATGCAGAACAGGCGTTGTTTCATTACGTCTGGCTATTACTTTCCCTCCAGTGGTCCACACGTATTTCCAACCAACCTCATTTCTCTTTTGTTTTGCAGCACTCAGTAACTGTTTGGCTTGACTTGTCAAGTGCTCATTGATGAACACTGAACGATTTTCATCAAAACCAAGCATTCTGGTATTAATTTTTTTTTCTTTCGTGCTTTAGCAAGGAAACCGTTCCTCTTCATGCGGCGCACAAATCGAACAATTATGTTATGTTCATTATGCTTAGCTGTTGGCACTTTGTGGCACATATCAATGTCATACTCTTGTACTTCTTCTTCAAATAGTTAGCCAATATTTTTAATGATAGCTATCGGCTGTTCATCAACAGAAACACTCTTGATTTCTAAGTTATGGGAGCGTTGGTACGTTTCTAGCTCCTCAAGTTTTCGTGCCAACTTAGCAATTTGCACTTTAAGTTCCTTGTTTTCTGTTAAATGACGTGGATCACTTCTCTTAAGGCTCCAAGGTCTTTATTTTTTTGTTTGAGCTCTTTCAGTTGTACTAGACTCTCTTTTATCTCCTTCAATTCATCACTTATCTGAGCACGCAGTTCGTCCACAGCCTTTTTTGACATAACGATATTCCACTAGCGTAAAAAAACAAAGAAGGTACAAATGCAGTTTGATGCAGTCCGGCAGCAGTGTATAGAGTGTAGGTAATTGAACGTGTAGTTCTTACCTGCAAAAGCAGATAGCGTTAGTTGTGTGCTTAAGATGCACTGCTGCCGAACTGCAAGTCTGGTAGTCGATCCGTCACCTTTTAAAGCCAGCAGTGTTGTCCTCCTGCCCTCTTGTGGTAGAGAAGGCGCACAGGAACAACGTGAGTGTTTGACGAGAGCGTTGCAAGACCGAAACGAAGTGGTTCCGCAGTCTTGCAGCTATCACCGTGTCCTGTTCTACGTGCGTGACAAATCCAGCAATGAAGCGATCGTCAGCTGCAAAAGCGGATACCGTTAGTTGTGTGCTTAAGATGCACTGCTGCCGAGCTGCAGGTAATTCTATAATTCTATAAAGGGAATTCTTTAAGCCCCAGAAGAAAAGCGGGCCCACAAAAAATGTAACTACACAAGCTCCGGCATGTTGGTACGTGGTCATTGTTGCTATTATAATAACTTATATCATTGCTTAATGCAGTGCTCTGAAACACTGCAGTTTTAGCAGTATAAATTGTAAATAGATGTGTTCAAGTAATATAAACTGGCAATAAATATTTGATATTTGTATTCAATATCAGTTGCAACGATTGAATGCCTATTTATGAAACTTTCTGCATGTTAAAAAATGGCAGCATATCAACGAAGGGAATGATGGACAGTGGCGCGAAGCATCCGTCTGTCCATTCGTTCTTGCTTCCGTCCATACATGCGTGCGTCTGTGTGGCCACCCGTGCGTCCATCCGCCCGTCCGTGCGTGCGTCTGTTTATGCGTCCGTCCCTGCTTTCGTCCATGCATCCGCTCCTGCGTCTATCCATGCGTTCATCCGTCCGTGCAGCCATTGGTGCGTCCGTCCATGCATCTGCCTGTGTGTCAGTTCGTCCACCTATTCAACACTCCAAGTACCACCATCTCGCATATTTTCATTATATATTACTCATATAGAAGTACCACCATTCAGTGGACATTCCAAGGACTGAACGAGAGGAGGCACACGCACAATTTGTTAAGGCTTGCGCTTCGTGTCTACTTGCCACCTTTAACCATCTCGAGTTCATGGTATCTACTAGTTCACTGTATTCATGACACTGCGGCCCAACGCTCGCTAAACCTTTTTAAAACCTAGGAGGTTGCGTCCAGTGAGTATAACGTAGCAACCGTTTCTTGTCTTCTGTGCGTTGTTGAACAATAAAAAATTCGCAGCGTGCGCGTTAACTAAAAGCCGAATTCTCTTGTTTCTCGTTCCCCCGTAGCAGCCATTGGCATGTACATTGAGCACCATCCTTTATTGTTCAACAAGGCACAGAAGAGATCTCTCACCGGCACAACCTTGGGGGTAAAAATGTAATACTGGAACACACTACGACGCTACGAGGGACGAACAGATGCCGCTATAAAGAGCTGCTATAAGAAGCTTCGCCCGGTTTGCAAGTGCAAGGACGCCCCTGATCGTAATACGTCAGGAGCGTCCGTCAGTACGAGTCATGGTGGCCGTCGCGTCTTGGACGCCTTCGAAGGCGCTTGTCTTCGACATTGTTGTCCCTACGGGGATTAGTGCCGACACCGTCCTTGATGCGACGGCCTCAATAGTCGGCCTCTCAGAGGTATACTGCGTGCAGCATCAGGGAGCTCTAAACTTCCAAGTCACCGTGAAGAGCATGGCCTCCATGTCTCTAATCGTCAATGCTGGCTGCCTGGTTATTGGCGGCGAGCGTGTTCAAGTCGTTCCCGTCGGCCCACAAGTGACCAACGTCGCCTGCCTGTTCCTGCCATCATTCGTCTCAAACGAAGCTCTCGTCCAAGCGTTATCCGCATATGGCAAGGTGCTCACTGTCACCAGTGGTTTGATGAGCGGGCGACGCGGCGTACTCACTGGAATGCGGTATGTTCGAATGGAGATGAATGCCGCTAATCATGTGCCGAACTACCTGCGCATCTCCGGTCACCGTGCTACGTTTGGCTACCGTGGTCTCCAGCGTGTATGTCGAAGATGCGGCTCAGGGGACCATCTACGAGCCCAGTGCACAACACCGTATTGTGGTCGCTGCGGTGTGCACGGTCACGTTAGTGAAGGATGTGAGCGCCCGTGTAGACGCTGCGGGGACGGCCACCCAACTGTGGTTTGCCCTGTCCGCCGCTCTTACTGAGACGCTGCCGCGGGTGCCTTTCCACCACTGACACCGGCCACGGAACCGACTACCGACTCGGGGGACGCACAGGAGGTCACCGACGCTGTGCTGGCCTCACCCCTACAAGTTTCTTCAAACGAAGCGCACAACGAAAGCGCGATTGTCGATGCGACGCTTGGCACGTCGGCCTCCCCGCTGGTGCAGGAACCGTGCGCTTCGAACCGTGCGCTTTTACGCCATTTTCAGGGCGCACTGCCCTGAAAAAGGCGTCGGCGTCTCTTCTCTGACGCCACGTGATGTTCAGTGCGCAAATGACCCCAGTTTTCAGGCTGCTGCTGTTGGAGTTGACCCTACGAGCCCTGTTATTTCGGAAAACAGTGGCGAAAATACCACTCACTCTTCTGTTGCAGCCGCTCCCACCATTTCGACATCGCGCCGTACACGTAAAAAATCGCCCACACAAAAGGTGCCTAGACTCTCCTGCCGAGACGTGGACAGTGCTGCCAGCATCAAGGATGTAGATCCAAGCTTGCCGGCGGCTCGGTCCCTACCTCCTCAGGACACGTCTTCGGAAGACGGCTCCAGCCTAGGACTGGATATTAGCATCGGACTGTCTAGCCTTGCCGATTTTGACGTCAAAATGGGAGCTCCACGTGAAACAAAGCGAGGGCACACTTCCAGCTCTTGCTCCGATAAACGCAGTGATGGTCGTGGTAAATCCCAACGTTCCAAAAAACCTCGACCTTCCTCTGGAGGGTCGAACAGTGCGTTGTAATTTGGTTGAGCAAGTGCCCCCTGGACACTTTCCAGGACACCGTCTCGAACTATGCGTCCAGGATAGTCTTTACATTTTATTATGGCTACTACACTGCATATTATTTCATTGAACGTTCAGTGTTTTCGCAGTCCGGCAAAGCAGGCTGAAGTGATTAGTATCACCCGCGCTGCAAATTGTGATGTTTTGTGCCTCCAGGAAACCAATTTCTTCTCGCTATCCGATGTGCTTGCTTTTAAACGAAAGTTCAACCTAGATTGTTATTTCTCTTTCGCTACATCTCATTTTACGGGAGTAGGTATTATTATTTTTAATCGAGCTCAATTGCGGGATCATCATGCTTTTTACGATGGCGTGGGCGGGGTTTTGGCTTTAGACTGTAGCTACTTTTCTTTCAGATTAAGGATACTGTATGTGTATGGGCCAGCGCAAGCTGGACAGTCTAATGACGTTTTTAGAGACCTGGATGTGTTTTTTTCTTGATGGTCGTGATGTCATTTTGATTGGCGACTTCAACTGCGTTCTAACTACGCGAACCGACGTACAAGGTCCTGGCTGGGGCCGGTCTGCTTGGAATTTACGCGAGCTGCGTCGCCTTGTCCTCCACTTTTCATTACTAGACGCTCACAATGTAGTGCACGGAAATACCTTTGTTTGGACGTGGAGACGTGGACCATCCTCCAGCAGGCTCGACCGGGCTTATATCCCACGAGCGTTAGAGGCGTTTGTCTCCGATTTATGCGTTCCGTCCTCCCCACCTTCTCCTGTGTACGTATCTGATCATCGGCCTATTGTCTTGAAGCTCGAAGTTCCATTTTCTTTTTCGGAAAAGCCATGGCATGGCGTCTTGATGTTCGCGTCCTGCAGGACGCGCGCTCAAGATCAGATTTGTCACGCGCAATACGTGTGTCGCTCACGGCATCTGGTCCTGAAGATAGGGATGCGCTTAAAACACAGTGGCGCCTGCGCTGCGCAGTAGAGGGGCGTTCGCTTCGTCGACGCGTTTCTCAAGAGCTTACTGATACTGCGATGAAGTTACGCATCGCTTTGCGCGCCGAGACGCCTTCTCCTCTGATGCAAGCGTGGCAGCATGAACTGCGTGATAGCTTTCAACGCTTGACTGCTGCTTCGTCCCTGGCGGCAGAAGCAGCACTAGACACAACCCATGCGCACATCCCGAGGTGCTGCACTACGCGAGACATTCGTTTTTTGGGCAATCAGAGCCATTTGTCTCTATGACAGCACAAATACCACCTGCGCAGCGGCTTCCTACGCGGGATCGATCTGTTTTCTTGGCGCATTTTGAAGCAATGTCGTGTTCGGCCATGCGGACAAACTGTGATGAAACACCACCAATGCTTAGGAATTTGTCCCGTATTCCTCAAGAAGCTGCGGATTGCCTGCACATCCCTCCGTCGGCTGAAGAGGTAAATGCGGCACTGAAATCTATGAAACGTGGAACGGCCCCAGGGCCAGACAGTTTTCCTGTTGAGTCTTACTTGACATTTTGTGATGAGATTGGTGCTGCCTCTACCGCGGTAATCCGGCGATGCTACGAGGACGGTGTCTTTCCATCAAGTTTTCGAGATAGACGCATTGTGCTTATTCCAAAGGGTGATGCTTCCGCTGTTGATCCTGAAGATTGGAGACCTATCACGCTCCTCAACGTTGACTATAAGATATTCGCAGCGGTAGCCGTTCAACGTTTGAGGGGTCTCTTGAACACCCTGGTAGGTCATCACCAGACTTCATCAGTGCTTGGACGGGAAATACACAGCTTGTCATATACCACACGGGATATAATATCTTATACTCTGTCGCGATCTGCGCGTGGTATCCTTGTGTCTTTGGACCAGGAAAAAGCGTTTGACCGACTAGAGCACGCGTATATCCTTAATGTGCTGACAGCCTTCGGCTTTTCTCATTCGTTTGCTGAAATGATAAAAAATACGTACACTGGCCCGAAAAGCACATTAGTTCTGGAAGGCTGGGAAAGTGCCGCTTTTTCCATAACACGTGGGGTCCGTCAGGGACGTACATTGTCTCCTGTGCTATTTGTCCTCAGCCTTGAGCCATACTTGCGTGCTCTTGACGCGGATTCACGTGTCCGGGGTCTTGCGCTTCCTGGTAGCGGTGTCGTGAAAGTCACAGCTTTTGCTGATGTTATAACCTTGTACCTTTCAGATGAAGACAGCCTTTCACGCAGCCTGCGTGTATTTTCCCAGTATGGCGACATTTCAGGTGCAGCGTTGAACATTTCCAAATCCCGGTATTTCTTCATTGGCTCCCCAAACTCCAGGCTTAGCGCCAGTTTTTCCATTCAGCCGGCCGCGTCCCTTCGTGTTTTAGGTGTTTTATACAACCACTACGGCATTTGCGAATCTCTTTGGTTAAACGCTCTCGAAGAAGTAAGACTGAAAATTCAGGATGCACGGGATTTTGACTTCCCGCTTCTTGAGCGGAGGTACCTAACGCAGACTGTATTTTGCGGTCGCATTTGGTACCTTTCTAACGTCGTGCAACGATCTTTACGCATCGTGCGATCACTGCAGTCTGCTTTGTGTTCCTTTTTTTGGTCAGGCGGCACTGAGTTGGTTTCTCGCGCGGCACTGGGCCAGCTGCGTTCTGAGGGAGGCTTTGCTTTCCCTTCAGTGTCCATACGCTGTCGGCTGCTGGCACTGCGCTTCCTTTTGCGCCTAGTGCAAGGAGAGGAATCTCCCGCACGAACGCTTGCATATTACTTTCTAGGTACTCACCTTCATCTTCTGATGCCTAAAGTGCAACTTAACAGGGGGCCGCATTCAATAACACTTCCTGCGTTTTATGCAACAACTGTTGCATTTTTTCGCCATGTCAAGTCAAGCTGTCCTGGCATAGATGTTTTTAAAAATTACATAGTTGAGACAACTGCTGCTTTGTTGCTTCCGTTGGTCCCGCCAGCCCGCCGTGCTCGCTCTAGACGGGTGGCTTGGAGCACCTTAACGGCTTTTTTTCTGCCTGGACACCTCCGGGACTTCATGTGGCGCCTGGGATGGGGTGTGCTTCCCACTCTCGACCGCCTTGAAAGGTGGAGAATAGTCCAGTCAGCAACATGTCTGAACTGTTTCCTTCGGGAAACAAATCAGCATTTTCTGAGGCATTTTGTCATTGCTCGCGTTTTTTGGAGAGCCGTACATGCCGGATTTCGCTGCCTCAGAGTAAATCACTTTGTTTCTTCTGGGCGTTCTTCGCGAGGCCGCTTCGCTTGTCTTCTCATTGTTGCCGGCTGTTTCTGCCTCTGGCGCAACCACTGCGAGGCGATTGCAGCGGGCCGCCACCGCCACATGCTCTACCCGATCCTAGGACGATTGTATTCGGAGCTGCTGTCTGTTTTGTCGGAGGAGCTCTTCTTCCTCAGTGAAGAGGAATTTCTTCGGCACTGGTCTTGCCCTTTTGTGTCGGCCTGTGACGGATGAGTGAAACTTGTCTTTCGGCCGGCCTGGTGTTGGCAGGCTGATCTGTCGATGCGCCGGCAGAAATGGCATGCCAACATGTAAATATGCAAAATGTAGACATTTATGTTTTATTTGTGTCTCTTCTTTACCTCGAAGTATTTTTTGTAGTTGTGTTTGTGTGAGCCATCGAATGTACATGTTCTTTCAACGTCATCTCATATCCATGTTTATGTAAATGACGTCTGTTTTGTCATCATCGTTAGAGTATGTCTAAAAAGGAAATGTTCTGTTGAGTGTTATTGCCGTTTGTGGCAATAAATTTTTTCTAAACAAAAGATTGTACGTTTTTTTTCTAGATCCCGCCTCCATTCTTTACAATTAATTAATACAGGGCCTTGTTGTGGGGCCACTTACAGTAGCTTGTTTGTGCATCGTATGAATTGTAGCGTCTCATCGTACGCCTTTTTGATGCGAACCATTTTATTCTTGAGTTCAGTCCGGTGGTGTACCACATAACTACCCTTTACTGTGCATTTTTGTCCTCTACCTCTTTCCTAACCAACCCTCGCCCTCTCTCGCTTCCAACGCCAACGCAGGCAGTGTCTGTTACGCCACACTCACTCCTCCTCACTCCTCTAGCATCCCACCCCGTGGCATTTTCACCCTTATTGCGCACTCGCGCCCCATCTACCTCTCTCTTTCACTCACTCTCCCTTTTACCTCATAACGCTGACGAAGGCAGCGTCTGCTAGTGAGCTGCTAGTGAGCTAGTGAGTGACTGTTTGTTGACCTTTCAAGGTGGTGCTGGTGGGAGATTTCGCCTGTGCGTTGTTAAACAATAAAAAATTACACCATCTCCCGCGAAGTGTAGCCATGTGTAAATGCGAACCAGCGGGCGCGGACTCTTACACTAGCGGTGGCGTTGACGCTGGCGCATATTTCGGCGTATCGCTGGAGAGAAACCTGGGGAGGCGCAAACCACGCAGTGATGGACTGGCGTTTTGTACTGCAACATGCAAATCGCTCCTAATGGACAATGAGAGACAGGAGACTACCACTAGACAGACCCAGAGTACTCTTCTAGTTACGCCCACGCTGAAAATTTTTATTGTGAAAAGTGTCTATAAACTGGAGGCTAAGTCAGTTCTATCCAAAAGGCCAGAGGCGTACATTATGCATATCACATTGTTTTGCGTCAACGCGCAGTTATCGATCCCCTAGTAACGATTTAGTGCGAATAATGCAACGGAGGTACGAAATCATATAAGTAGTGGTGATTAGCATGGCCAGTATCGAGGCCAGCTTAAAACGGATGAAAAGCTCACTAATTTTCGGCGCTGCCAGCACTGCGAAGTGGTAACCTCCCAAGGCCCCAACCCATCTGACAACGTGGCCGTACGAAATGGTGACGCGAGTTTCAATTGACATTTCATCTGCTCGGCGCGTTCGTGTTGAGCCATGTCTTCGCCACCCCAATAGTTGTTGCGGCTGGGATCAGTGTCGCACAATCTACGGTGAAAACAATGAGGAATGTGAAATAGCGGCAATTCGTGGCGTGGCGAATGCTTTTTGTTTCGATCCTCTTCTGAACAGAAATTCTGAAATCAACGCTGGACCTAGCAACGATGAGGCAGCTGGCTGGGAAGACGTGCGAACGCTGCGTGCGTGATACTTGTTCACGATGACCATGGCTTCAACTATTCACACTTGCGCTTACGACTCCACGGCAAATCACCCGACGAGCCACATGAAAAACGCTTGATTCCCACGAACACCCTCCACGAGCCAAGCAAATTAAAGCAAGTGAAACCGCTTGCGAGGCAACGGCTTCATTTGGTTTGTCCCAGGCGGCGACGCCTAGCTACTTGGCAACAGCTTCACTGTAGGCATGGCGATGCCTGGCTGCCAAGCCAGGCAGCCCGGCATCGCTCCCTGACGGTACTACAAGCAGACACCAGGATGTCAACGCTAAATTTGTCAACGTCATTGCTGCATGCTCATCACCACACAGCGCCTGAGGCATGGCATAGGAGCTCGAAGAACACGGCAAAATGCTATCGAATTCTCATGGCCGGGAACACACCGTTCAGCCTTTGGACGCTTGTTGTGCTAGAAATAATTAACTTCTGCGTAAAGGACGCCATTCATAGTTCGTTAAAAAAAACTCATGCCTACGTACTATTCGAATGAACGTCACATCCCGAGTTTGAAATTTGGTGTCAGTGCTCTTTTAAGAAAAGTTAGCAGGGCTTTATGTGCCTGGTCCTGCCCAGTAGCACATCCTCCTAGGTACGGGCGATCATCAAGCGTCGTGCACCTATGTCCAACGAGTCCATATTTCTTCGTGAGCTGTGCTCGTTGCGCAACGAATCTAAAGTACTCTAATGTATGTGGTAGTGCTTCACAGAAGCCACACTACGAACATAACAGATTGTCCGCACGTCCATGACAATATAATCATTCGTGCACTTCGATGAAAAAAAAACACACAAATAAAGAAAAAGAAAAACTGTCACCTAAAGCGTGCAAGTGGCGATGAATTTCAGCACTCTGCACCAGCTTATTGCCTTATGGTGATGCTTTCCTGACACTGGTAGTGCGGAATGCAACGTCTGTGGCACGGAAAAAGACATCGACAAACTGCTATGCCATTGCGCTCGATTTGCCCGCGAGAGCCAAAAACTTTTTGACGCATCGCGGAAATGGGACAATCGGCCACTCTCTGTGCAGATGCTGCTGGAACACCATCCTTATTCTTCGTGGGCTCGAAAGGCAGTCAAAGCCTCCTTGTGCTTTTTGAGGACTACGGGCCCACGTGAACGCCTTTACTTTTGCGTGGTGCCACCGCCGCATATGAGTCAGCCTATTGACTGATTTTTTTTATGTTTTTTCTTATCTCCCCCCCTTCTCTCATCTTTATACTCCCCCTTTTCATGCCCCCAGTATAGGATTGCAAGCCAGGCATGTGCCTGCTTAACCTTTCTCTCTTCTCTCTTGCTCTTCTTGTCCTTCCTTCACTTTGACAATTGTGCAGGCAAACACACTGAGTCCGCGTAAAACAAAACTCAGTAACACTCCAGTGACCACCTACAGCACGATGCGAGCTACCTGAAGAAACGAACAAGCCTATTGATGGTTATAGGGCTCATCAAGGACATGTCTTCTTGACGCTGGTGATAAAGGAACGTAGGCAATGGCAAAAAAAAAGCGTGTCGTGATGCAAATATACAGTGGGTTGATGACATGTGATAAAGGGATGAACACGCCACAAGCAACTTTTTTAACATTTTATGATACACATAACTCAGTAAGAAGCGTGAATTGCATGACTTTGTCAATATTGTATGATTGTTTACTATTATTTGCAGGCTGCATATTTATTTATTTATTTACATTTGCCCCGGTCCACATAAAATTGTTAAAAGATGGTGCGTAATACGAAAATTTTAAAAAAGCAGTAAAACTTAACCCAAATATATTATAAATAGTGAGAACACATGCTCCAACTTGACTAAGTTATCAAAGGCTTCATGCATAATCGGTTAGTGCAACCTTGAATCATGACATGTCATCAATGCAGACTATGAAGGGGAACCGGCTTCAATCGGCACCAGTTTTCACCAGAAATGACGCTGAAAAAATATAAGTGCGGCAGAAAAGAATGAAAGCTTCATACTGATGATAAAGTCGAGATGATGCGTTTGAAGTTTCTTGAATTCAATCATTTCGGCGAAGTAACTTTGAATACATAGACGAGAAAATTACCTTCGACATTAAGAATCTATGGACCACTTTTATATAAAACGCTTGCTGTGCGGGCATAGTTTGAATAATTAAATTCTTTCCCATTTTGAACCTACTCAATGATAGTCATTGTTTTTAAATGAGAAGCATTTCCTAGCGAACTTCGGCGGCTTCGAGTCCATCTATCTATCTATCTATCTATCTATCTATCTATCTATCTATCTATCTATCTATCTATCAATCAATCATTCTATCGATCTATCTATCTATCTATCTATCTATCTATCTATCTATCTATCAGCCTCGTACGTCTGGGTGCTTTTGTGATCACCCCCTTAACTTAGATTGGGAGGCTAAGATTGTTTCACGAATACGATGCGCTGGACAAGACATGAATAATGTCACACTTTCGTTGTGTACATCGTCAAACACTTGCCGCACGACAGTGGCACATATCCACGAGTGGGTATGTGCCACTGCTATGCGGGTATGTGCCACCGATGATTGACAGTGAGTATCTACCCAGGAACGACGAGAACACACATGGGTAATTTTAACGCACGAGCGTTAAGAAATAACCGAAATCGACAGCGTCGACCCGACGAATGCAAAGAATAAATGCCAGGGTCCCAGCTGCAATAGAATTTAAGCTTTATACGTGGTAATAAAGCATTTTATGACAGAGCTGCGCCACGTCTCGGAACTACTTTTCAAATAGACGCTAATCATCGTGAAACGTCAGTAGTGGTTGCTGTTCTGCGTGCCCGATTTCAGAAACATTACACATGTACTTTTTTGATGCAGGCGTCACATCAGGTGGACGTCAATAGTGGTTAGTTCATTGATTGATATGTGGGGTTTAACGTCCCAAAACCACCATATGATTATGAGAGACGCCGTAGTGGAGGGCTCCGGAATTTTCGACCACCTGGGGTTCTTCGTCGTGCACCCAAATCTGAGTACACGGGCCTACAACATTTCCGCCTCCATAGAAAATGCAGCCGCTGCAGCCGGAATTCGATCCCGCGACCTGTGGGTCAGCAGAATTGTGGTTAGTCGCCATTCGCTGAAGTTGACTTATGTACAGTGTCGATGGTCAGGATCTTGGTGAGCATCAGTGGTTTATATCAGCTTCTGGTGTTGCTAATACGCATGTTCCAGTGGACATAGTTGCGCAAGTGCAACCAACTGGTTATATACACCTCTGCAACTCTTCGAAATATGTCTGTGCGTAGAACATTTCTGTACATATATTTGACATCATTTGATGACGTGTCGATCAATAAAAATGCAACGTGATCACCTCTCCCCTGCATGTTTCGCATGACGTCAATTCCCAGGTACGTGGGCTCTGCCAAATTTTTCGACCGAAACCACAAGCACAAGACGCATACTGGAACTTGAGCCTAATTAGTGTTTTGCTCAGTAGTACTTTTAACTGACAATAGGCTTGGGAAACATTTCTGCGATGTACTGGTGTGACCAATTAGCATTGTCAGTGATGTATTCACGGTTCTGCATTTGGGTAGTATACAAATACGACACCACGCGCACCTGTTCTCTATGCAAGGTTATCGTATAGCTTCTTTTGCGGTTTTACGCCGAGGGCGCAAAGATATGGATAGTCAACACAACCATTCCCACGTCTAACTTTTGTGAAGTGGATGTCGTTTGGTTAACAAGCCAGAAATACGCCTTCTTCAACCGGAGCTATTTGGGAATTACACCACGTACGTTTTCGAAATGCCTTGAACATTTTAACCACGTATGCTGATGTCAATAACGAAAACAGGCCCAAGCTTGGACAGTTCAAGAAGAGCAATACCAGCGCTGTATATGACACAATGATGGTAGCCCCTTTACAAGGTAACGTAATGGCACAATCTTTTACATTTTTATCAAAAACATTTATATTTCGTGCTCAAAGAGTGAAGCTAAAATTTCATTGACGTATTAGTTGCAGAAGTACCGCTTATTATCTTTTATGTGTGTGCAAACAGACAGCACGTTTCAATAATTATTGTTAAAGTGTCATATATAACCGTATTCTTTCTTTTGTCCTTTTGCTGACGTCCCCTACAAATACTTAAGCCAAATAGCCTTTACTAATAACGTAAGATAAGTGAGCAATCAGCTGCTCAAGAACTTGAGGAAGACTTGAGCTTCACCTTCAGAAGTAGAACGTGATAGGGTTATTGGACCCCATGCCTTCTCCATTCTTACTCTATTTTAGGTTGTTAGTCGATGCACCATGTCTGTCGGTAGAAAAAAAAAAACGCCTGATTCGTATTGGCTTTTTCAACCTTTCCTCAATATCTCTGTGCAAGAGCAGTTGTAAATTGCCCATTAGACGAACGCAAGACAGCGTGTGATGCATCTGGTAAATTTTTTATGCTTTTGCAGAGTAGCATGTCTGAGCCTTTCGTGCGGGCCTTTGAAACTAGCACGCTTTTAATTTACACGTTTAGATGTCTCACGCGATGTCTCACTATACTTTTGTAACGTAGTATTACATGCATTAAAGACACTCTTTTCACTACATGGCATTCATATGGCGTTTTTTTCTGATGCAAATCGAAGCATTTCTATTTATTCATAATGCAGAATACTACAGGCTATCGCCACGCCCATGCAAAAGTGCATACACACAATAGAATAGAAAATAAACAGCAATACATTTGATAGTTTGGCATAACCGAAAGAATACATAAACATGTCGCTGATTCCCCTTTCTAGGAATTGGAATAACACGAAAGTCAAACGTATTTTCACCGAGGCAGTTGAGCCTTTAATGTAAATTTTTTCGCTACAAGGGCAAAGGAATGAATGCTGCGGCAACAAATTGCAAAGTCACGTGAAGAACAATAAGTAGCTCGAAGCTTGCCGCGTGCACCCCAAGCAGAAAGCACTTACCAAACAATCATATTCCGATGGAGGCGGAAATGCTGTAGGTGCGTGTGCTGAGATTTGTGCGCACGTTGAAGAACCCCAGGTGGTCGTAAATTCCGGAGCCCTCCACTACGGTGTCTCTGATAGTCGTATGGCGGTTTCGGGACGTTAAACCCCACATATCAATCATCAATTAACTAAATGAACATGCGCCGCACCTGCCCTGACTAACAACATTCACTGCTGTACAGTTAAAGCACACTGTCGAAAAAGAAAGGCGCACGAAACAAACGCACAGGTGTACAGAGAACAAGCGCGAACAACTGCCGCAATTTTTTTTTGTGTGTGAGCAGCGCGCTCTTTTTGTAAACGTAGCCGGGGCAGCGACCGAAGTGACCTTTGTGCTCTCCCGAATTATGAATCTGATAAGCGCGCGCAGGGGAGACCACGCTTCGTGGAGTGGAGCCGGCACTCATCGAAACCTTGAGGCGACTACCTTCAGAGCGCACCGAACGCAAGACCTTTGCACTATTTTGCTACTGATGACAAAAACGCACTGGTGTTTTGGAGCTCTGACGATCACCAAACAGTATATGGTGTATATAAATAGCTCGCCGTCAAGAAACCTTGACAACGTACACTTCGTATAGTCTTTACCACCGCGTGCAGTGGATTCAGGGGTCGCTGGTTCGGCGCCCTGTGACGGAACTTGTGACTCTAATGTTTTTCTTTGCAATCTCTTACTACGTATTTTAAAAACGTCATATCCGTGACGGAAATTCGTCAGTGGAGCCGTGGTATACCCTGGCATAAAACACATTTGTGTTAAAAACAGGTACACAACTGGAAATTCTTATCAAAGTTCAGTGCATATAAAAGTTTGCTATTAAACAAAAACTCTGTACGAGATGAAATATTTCTCAATATGAAGCTTCTGAACTGCACGTTTGATTAAAGTATTTAAATATAAGTCACTGTTTTTAGTAAATGAAGCCAGTGAGACAGCATTCACTGCTTCTGCAAATAACGCATTTCGTTTAGAAATTGCACAAAGGAAGAGAGCAAAGAGAGTGAATTCGTGGACAATTAAGAGGCTAAGTGGCTGCATAATTGTTTTGTTGCGATGCATAATGGCTGAAAATTTGCAATGTTGTTGAACGTAATGTTCTATTGATAATATGCAACCCGCATAATAAACTTTGTAGATGATTTTTTACCTGGGCACTATCCTACACAGCTTATGTTTTGTAGCCTTGCCTTATCGCGCAATTTTTTTATTTCACGATACAGCAGACTCCCGCGTGTTTTATGCAAAATGAACTGTACATTAATCTCAGAACCAAAAAAAAAACATCGCAATCACAGCCGAAAAACAGTAAAAAATTGAGAACGCAAAAAAACTGTCAAGTACAACCACGATGATAACACAGATATTCCAGTTCACGTACAAAATCATTGGCACCAACAACAATGGAGGGCAGAGCATTCCATTCGGGAAGAGTTTTAGGGAAAAAAGCTGCATATATGCGATTGTGTTTGAGCGGAAATTGGGGCCAGTTCCCTGCTGTGGGTGTGTCCTTGCTTTGTTGGGACGTACACAATCACACATGGGTACATTTATATTTCCGGTAAGACAATTTTGAAGAAAACAAAACCTGTTGACCTGTCTGTGATATTGTAAAGATGGGACGTTACGCTGCTACAT